>JBBPJW010000083.1:0-56672 GCA_038088935.1 Pulveroboletus aff. viridisquamosus
TGCGGTGGTTGCAATTGTTGCGGTTGCGGTTGCTGCTGTGGTTGTGGTTGTTGCTGTGGTGTCTGTTGCTGTTGCTGTGACTGCTGCTGTTGTTGTTGGGTAGAAGAAGTTGCTGCGGCTGGTGTCTGGTGCACAGGACATCAGTGAGTAAACGATGCAACCATATGAAAGGTGAGGATCGGGTAACCTGTGCACGCAACAGTTGTTGTCTGGCAAGTTCCTCATGCCTCCGTCGTGTGATCAACATTTCCTGGTGCTCCCTCGACTCTTTCTCTCCTTTCATCCGGCTGAGCTCTGCAGGAGTGAGTTTCGGCATCTTATTATACTGGCCGTGTGTGTCATGAATGTTTGGAGGTTTCCTCTGATTCACTACAAGCCTCTCAACAATGATCCGTAGACAGTTGATCACAAAAAGAGACGCACTGCTTGCGGCCTTCTGTGCTGCTTCCCTCTTCTTTGCGGTCTTTCGTATTGTTTCATACATAAGTGAGTGTCTTCGTCGCTTTATCGTGTCCGAGGTGATAGCCACACCCATCGGACCCACCCCACCAGCCTGACCCTGTGGGGCATTGATGTTCGCGAGGCGCTTCACCCCCCTCGTCGTCATCTGGACCTGTTGTGGGGAGGTGGAAGACGTAGAGGGGGGCGGCGTCCCATCCGCCGGAGAAATGACGTCCGTTTGGCCGGGGATTCCGCTCGACTTGCCACCAAACTTCATATTCCAGCGCTCAAAGCACTCCCAAGGCGTCCTTTTGTCAATTGAGATTGTCACACGCGCGGAGTTGAAAGAATCGGTGACGAGCGTCCAATTGGAAGGGTACTTTTCGACGAAGTATTTGAGAAGGGCGTCTTCTGAGGGGTTCCATGCATGATCGAGTCGTTTCTTATTGTCCTTTGGAGGTTGCGGGATAAAGACCCCCCCGGTGGTCTGTGGTTTAACGCCATCGAAGAGTTCTTCAGAGGCATAAACCGATGAGACGAGACCCGCATTACCCACATACGATCGTTGAAGTTTGGACTCACCTGAAAGATATTCGTCGATGATCTTACTCGACAGACTCTCAGCCTCGGTGACAGCCGGCTCTTCTGGAGGAAACCACCTGCCATTCTTCCATCGCCTCACGGGTTGCAAAGGGCTGAGTAATGTGGGTTTACAGAGCATGAATTTGCCCATGGGTGCTATCTTCGTGTACCCAGCATCGTCAACGCGTCTATTGTCATCCCGCTCCGACTTCTTGTCGGACCTCCTTTTAGGCTCGGAAGGTGCAACATCGGGTACGCCAAGCGGCTGGAGGTCCGGAAAGAGGTCGGTGAGGTCAAGGGGGCGTGGGGGCTCGAGATCGAGAACGTAAGACGGAGGGTCGTCGGTAGTGAGACCCGAGAGTGCTTTGACGAGATCGAGGTCGTCGTTGTCGATGAACAACTTGCTATCGTCCGAGTATGCGATCCGTTCTCTCAGCGGTGCATACAAGTTCGACTTTGGTGTCGACTTGCTCGGGCAAGGCACTGGCTGGACGATGTCTTGGGATTCCGAGCTTGGCTGCGAACCTAGGACGGGATCGCGAGAATCCGGCTTGAGCCCCACGAGATCAACCACCTCCGTCTTCGCAGCCTGGGTCCGTCTAGCATCATCATCTGCGGCTTTATGCCCCTCAACCGAGTCAAGCCGAACGCCGTCGACGTCCATCGCATCTGCATCCCTTGGCCACGCACCACTTTCGTTCCTCAGCGCGGAGGAATCTTCCACGTCCTCCACTTTCGGCCGCAGAACACCATCAGGACCCATACTCTGCCTCTGACTGCTCTCTCCTGATCCACCCGACCCCGACCCACTCCCCTCCAACGCCTCCTCAAGAGCACTCCTTGTTTCCAACGCGTCAACGATATCCTTTTGTTCGACTTCCCCTTCCTCGTCGTCATCTACAGACTCCTGATCACTATATGCGTGTTCTTTGTCACCCTGTTCGCAGGCGACTCCCTCGTTGTCCACTTCCATGCTCTGTTGTTGGCGCCGTTGCTGCAAGGTAGAATCGCTCGCACGCGGTCGCTTCCAATGCATACAGATGCCCGAATTAACGCGTTCTTCACGAGTCCCGGCCTCATACCATTCGAGAATGGCAGTGGAAATATTGAAGGCAAGCGTGTATTTCCATCTTCGTTCTTCCCGGAAGTCAACACGCATCCATTTCTAGCACCAGTAGATGGCATGAGCTCCATCGATTGATCCATACCGAGAACAATAGAGTCCCGTGTAGAATCTCACAAGAAAAGAAAACCGCAAGCGTAAGAGATGTGAATAGGGAGACGTACCATCTCGTCCAACAGATAATCCCAATGCGTCTTTGTCATCCCTCCCAGGTTTCGCTGCTTTTTCGGTTGCCTATAACTCCATTTTGCTACATTTTCGAGCGATTCTACGCGCTCCAACGTGCGCATAAGCCTCAGCTCCGTAATTGCGACCTGCACAAAGACACAGACGTTCAATGCACCATCAAAGAAGACGAGACGTACATACACTCCAATCCTTCGTGCTCAAGCACTTGGTAGCCCTTGAAACCTTTTTATAAATCGGGTTTGCACGGATGATCGCACCCCACTTAGCGAATCCAAGCGATACCCACTCCTCCTTACCTCCTTTAGTATCCGTCTTGTCTTTATCCTTCCTCTTTTGTTTCGAAGATTTGCCCTTGCGAAGATACTCAGGGGGAAGTACTCTAAGAGGTGGGAGGTCATAGGCGGGATTGAAGTGATGGTGTTGAACTTCCATCGAGAGAGTCACTCGTAATGGCTCTTCGATAGTTTCTCCTTCGGTTTCTTCAAAGCTAAAGTCAGGTAACGCAGGGGCGGGAGATGTCGGCGTTGGTATGAGAAGAGGCGGTTGGAAAGATGTGACATCGACAGCGGTGTGAATTACCATCGGACGCGGGGGTTCCTCTGGAACGGGAGAAGGCGAGCCGACGACCACGGCTATAACATCGACCATGTTTTCATCACACTGTGCTTCGGTCTCCATTGTTGGTGCATACACGAGTGAAGGAGGGAGCACCAGCTGGGGAGACTCTTGACGAATGTGCTCCACAGATTCCGAGGTGTTTATCTCCACCGTCTCAGTGATCGGCTCAGCACTAGCCCGTTGAGGGGATTGAGACAGTACAGGGAGAGATTGGACGCGTGAATTGTGTCGTGATACTGCAGGACTGTGGTACGAAGAGGTCGATGCAGGACGAGGCGACGGGGAAACGGTGACGCGGAACTCAGGAGGTAATGTTGGTTCTTCCTCCTCCTCCTCCTCCTCCTTCTCTCGTGCCTCCTTGGGTTGTTGGAAGGGTGGCGTAGATGGAGGTGAAATGGGGACCTCGACTTCTGCAGTAGAGTCCACAGCCTCGTTCATGTCAGCCTCCATGTCCTCTTCCTTTTGTGCAGGTGACTTTGCACGTGTGGGCGACGCAGGTAGTTCAGACATCGGAGAATCGAAATTAGGCGCAGTTGGTTCCTCCACTTCCTCCATGACTTCTTCGGAAGGAAACGGAACGGAAAGTTCGCCATCGGATAAATTGGATATTAAACCTGATTCTGGGCTACCAAAATAAAACTCAGTATAGTGCACTCCAGCAGACGAGACCGGCGGCACTCGTCAACAGGTGGAGCGGTGTAAAGAGCGGCACTGACCTCCTGTCGAGATCAAATCGGTCCATAAACTGCTTCAACCCCTCACTCTCGACATCGTTTGCATAACGCATTTCGCTATCGAGTGTGAGGAGGGCACCAACGTCGTGTTTCTGTCGGATCATATGGTACATCTCACGAAGAAGCGCATTTCTCTTCTGTACGATTGCACTGTGTGGTCGTTAGAGGGAAGGTCCGAGACGAGTGACGGACAATGCGATAGGGCTTACTCGAGCTGTGCTACGCGTTCTGATACCAGCGACTCTTTCAGCTCTGTGGACATGCTACAGTGAAATCGAGGGGGCCGTCTATCGTTCGTGAGACCCCCTAGGAAGTGCAAAAGAGGAATGGTGTCAGATTCGTACGGCCTCTTGTCGATGTCGCAGGCGACACGCTCGGAATCTGCGTCCGTTGGCCGGGACGATGTGAAGACAGTTGGATAGCACGCACTGAATGATGGCGGGGGGTCAATTCATGACAGTGGGGGGTCACTTTATGCATGAAGGGAGGGTTACTGAACAAAGGGAGGGGGGTCGTTTAGTTTCTGGCGAAAGGATACTCGGGATGGAAGATGCAAAGGTCACTGAGGTGACCTTTCCTCGCCACGCAATGTCGTTCCGTGCTGCTGCTCACACTATCCAGATGATCTCGCGCAGACGTATGTCCGCTCACCCGACTGTTTCTCTATGTCTGCGCTTACACCCCAGCGACATGCAAAGGCATGCACCAGACGACTGTCCGTCGTGCCATCACCAACCTTGAGATGCCAGCCATGTCACCCACGATGACAGAGGGTGGTATCACACTCTGGAAGAAAAGGGAAGGAGAATCCTTCTCCACTGGCGAGGTGTTGCTCGAAATTGTGCGTGGTCAGGCCGTGTACGCCCGGCTCAGTCCACTTACCCGTCTCAGGAAACGGACAAGGCGACAATCGACGTAGAGGCACAGGAAGACGGTGTTCTGGCCAAGATCTTGGTACGTTTATCAAGTAGGACGTAACCGCATTCGCACATACTTCACTCCCTATCTACTCAGGCCCCAGATGGGACTAAGAACGTGTCCGTCGGAAGAGTAATTGCGCTCCTGGCAGAGGAAGGTGACGACATATCCAACCTCGAAACGACGAAGGATGTGTCTCAATCAACGTCCGCCCCCAAACCCGAGACCTCCGCTGCGTCGCATGCTTCGTCTCTACCTTCGTCCCTACCTTCGTCCCTGACACCTGGACCTCCCCAAGAACCAAAGACACGCGCGCATCATCCGACACACTCCAAGCATATGATGCCATCTGTCATCCGCTTGCTCATTGAAAGCGGTATCGTTAATGCAGAGGTCATCCGCGGAACTGGAGTTCGAGGCATGCTAACCAAAGGAGACGTTCTTGCGTACCTTGGGCGGGCTTCAAGTCCCCTCGGTACCTACAAGCCTCCGCAGAGGGAGGTAGCGGCACCCACAAAGACGGAGCCACTTCCCAAGGCATGTCTCGCTTCCTCATCACATGAGCCCACCTGAAAACAAGGCTTCCAGCCATTGAATGGCGACGCTCTCCGCCACTTGATCGTATCAAGCCTTGCAGCCGGGTTAAAGCCAGCATTACATGGCAGGTTGCTTTTCACCAGAGTCAGAAACACGCACTCATTTCACTCCAGTGTCTCCAACGCCAGCTTCCTTTGACTCGATCATTGCTGACTACATTCTACCAGCTCATAAGGTACCCCTATCGACTGCAGCTATCCCGCCCGCTTCCAAAGATAGCACCACAGCATATTTTGATGGCCTGTTCTGACCATTTTACTATTCCTTGGTCACTCATTATACATACCTTTGAGTTTCCTGCATCATTCACCGCCTACCGAGCGATAACAATAACTTATCCCCTCCCTAAAGAGCAAAGCTGTGCTGGGACCCGGTCACGCTACTTCGTCGTCCAATGGCATACACTAGGAATGTACGTGAGAGCACGTTCGACGAAGGATCTCGTCATACGCACCCTAAACTCTATGAACGAATCCGACGTCCCACCTCCCCTGGCCTTTGGTACTGGGACTAAAAACTGCAAACTAAGCAGACCCCTTCTTTCGATCCGCAGAGACGTTTTCGTGGAGCTTTGAAGCGCACGGATGGTGTGCAAAACGTGTGCGAATCGGTAACTGTGTGAATCGAACCACACCACCCCAATGAGACTCATCGTGCCGCAGAACGACGGTTTCTTACCTGACCGATACAGGCTGCGAACACTCAAAGGTCTCCAACACCTCCCTATCATTCGGGTAATCCATCTACGAAGGCCGCCGTCAAATGAATGCCACGTCTCTCCCATTCCACGAACACCACCAGACCACGCACCTCGGTGTTCCCAAAATCTCTGAATGCCTTGATGCGGAAGAAAGGCTTCGAGGTGTTTGCTGTCTCCCTAGCGCTCCCCGCTCGCTGTCCGGTGCTTCTTGCCACGTCAGCGACCGGATTGCCAATGAACGTTATCTTGTCGCAAGACAGGTCAAGTTCGGACAATGCATCTCGAAGCCACGACGAGGACTGTGGGCAAACACGCATGCGGTGGGTCAACCAATGTTTCACATCGGTTATGAATCAGTCTGGTGCCTTGGCCCGGGTGCGTGCACTAGATCATGATGATGCTGACCTTGAATATAATCTTCAACACGCTGTTTCGATGACCGGAACAGACGAACAGGGACGGATGGGGGGAGAAGATATATTCATGCTATCAGTCACGGAACGCGCCCGGGTCAGAGATACTGAACACTTGCGTTTGATCACCGTCAAAGGGCAGTTCTATATTGGGCTCTGGATCAAACGTCGTGATTTCGCATGTTGTCGTGGGCCCTGAGGAATCCTCGGCGCTGACGATATAACAGAGTTCGTGCACTCGTCATTACCTCAACCAGAGACGAAAAAGGCTCACAGCGACAGCGTCAGGGGGTAGCCAGGTCCTGCATACGAAAGCCGCATGCCGGTCCTTTTCTCGTTCCCTGCCCCCCAAAAGTGCTCGAGTCCGTGTGTCGGGTTGCCCAACGGACCTCGCCCTTTTCCCTTGGCATCTCCGCGGTCTTCGTCGGATGCATCGTCTTCTCTGCGCCATTTTTTTGGCTTGGGCGGCGCGCTCGAATGGAAAGGGAGAGATGCAGTGCCAAAGACACCGAGACATTCGATGAGCGTGGTGAGCGGTATCTCAAAGGTCATCGTGTCGGGATCACTGTCGGGTGTGGTCTGCGCAGACGGTGAGTGTTCTGCGCGAGCGTGGTCAGGCGTGTAGTGCCACTCGTCAAAGTGATCTCGATAGATGTAGGAAGTTGCTGTGGGAGGCGCGTCAGTTGGATATGACTGGCGCAACGGAGGCGGCCGTCACGGAGACCAGTTGATGAGGGAACGCACCAAGTACACAATGCGCTTCCTCCACGGTGACCATCATACCCATGGCGGTGTCCGCGGTAAGGGTGACGGATGCACGCTGGCCCAATGGGCGAATTCGGGGAGTCGAATTGAAATTTAACGGCCGTGTTTGAGACAGCCAGTAACCGGCCACGGGGACTCACGTTGGAAAAGTGGATGCCCTTCAAGAGCGCCGCAAAGAATCTGACATCGCGAAGCGATACGGTCAGGACCTGGGTAGATAGCGATGTGGTCAGAGAAGCTCGTCAATGGTCCGTACGAGGTACCGGGGTTGATTCCTGGGGCTGATTCTGCGACGAAGACGCCTGTGACATTGCTGCGAGGGGGACAAATAAGGAGGGGTCAGTCCGCCAAGCTGTCCGTTCCCACTCCCCCCCAGCGCCGAGATGCGGAAAGCGAACGAGAACGTGTCTTCGTTCAGGACCATCACCCACTCACGCATGCGTTTCACTATCTCGAACCAAACGCGTGAACCCCTCCTCTGCCGCTCGGGGAAGGACGCGACAGACGGGCACGTCTTAGTGCACCCGTTCTCCAAAAGCGACGAGTTCTCTCCCAGACACACGTTCCTCTCGCTCTCAAAGTGTCCACAGGATGCGAACACCAAAGAATCCATCGGCACCCTCGGGGGTGCGAGTTCGGTCGCAATCAAACACACCCTGGCCCCAAGAAGGAAGTGGGAACGGGTGATGGTGCAGGGCGATTCACCCTGGATCATATACCGCAATCGGGTGTGCAGCATCGCTCATCTGGACTACCGAGTATTGTGCCAACGTGCATGTTCAAACAGATATCCCGCAAACACGATGTACTGTCTGTGTTTCCGTACAGAGATCCGTCGTGCTTCCTTGCAAGCATCCCGGATTCGGTACCCCTCTCGTCCCTGATGCTCCCGGGTCAGTCTCGTCTGCTCGTCTGGGGATCGTCTTTCCAACAACCCCCGACGTAGGTACGCACGAAACGATGGCGTTTTACGGCTGGCCTATTTCACAGTGCCAACAAGAATCATTGGATACCCAGTTACATGCGGGGATTCGCGTGATTGACATTCGGCTGTCCATTATAGATGGTCGACTCGTCGCATACCATGGTATATTTCCCGAGGTGACACCATTTGGAGATATGCTCGTCACGATGCATAATTTCCTCACATCGCCCAAGACGGCTAGTGAGATGCTCGTGGTCTCTGTCAAACAAGAGGATAGCGACACGAGTGTGTTTCCACAACTGGTCTACGAAGAGATCATGGTGTCGCCTGGCGGGCTGGAGATGTGGTTCCTGGACGACAGAGTGCCGAAGCTTGGAGAGGTTCGCGGCAAGGCCGTCATGTTCAGCCGGTTTGGTAATGATGGCTGGGAGAAGGGGGCCAATGGGATCCACCCACCTCTTTGGCCAGACAGCGCCGAGCAAGGTTTCGAGTGGGACTGTCAGGGGACGCAGGTTCGAGTCCAAGACTGGTGAGTGCGGCTACGGTTTGCGACGAGGTGCCTCGCTGGTCTAAGCGAAAATGGACAGGTACGACATCTCGTCCTTTTTCTCCATACCCGAGAAAGTCGGGCTGTGTACGGACGCACTCATCCCGCCTCCCGATTCACCTGCTCCGACACTCTCGATCTCTTTCCTGTCAGCTTCTTCTATACCGTTCGCCTTGCCCCCCTTGATCGCCCGTGGATTCGGATGGCCAAAATGGGGGCTAGGGTTTGAGGGTGTGAACGAGCGGGTCGGGGAGTGGCTGTTGGGGCAGTTGAGCTCGAGCTCGCGTGATCGACGATGTGGCTGTCCCCGGCGATCTTCCCAGTCCACGTCGACGGCTGACGACGCACAGCCGACCCCGCGTTCGGATGGGGGTCCCAGGATAAGGGGTTGGGCGCTGATGGACTATTACGCGGATCCTATCGACGCAGACGTCGTTCCCTTGTTCGTCGAATGCAATTTCAGAGGGAGAAGGGCGGGGGAAGAGGGGTGGTGAGCGTGCCTTGTCTGGCTGGCTTGCTTGCTCCATCAGACATCAGACAGACAGACAGCCAGCCAGCCAGCCATCCCCGGTTGTGGTGCGGCGGATTGGAGAGGGGGGCGGGGCAGGGCGATCCCGGCTAGCGTCTGTCGTGCTGTGGTAGATATTTTTGTGAGCGATGTGAGACAGCCGGGGGATGCATGTCTGGGCAGGGTCGCCCGTGCGTGTACGGTGACCGTCGGGGTGAAGGTGCTCGGGCGGGGTGGAGCCCACGTCAGCCCCCTCCCCCTCCTCGGGCACACGGACGGCGGTTTCTGGGGCTGCGCTGACGGATCGAGAAGGACGAGTGAGGGATGGTGAAAATCGCGCAGGTTCCGGCGAAGGAGACGACGGTGCCAGCAGCCAGAGAAGGCGATGCGTTCCGTCACCAGCCGAGTCACTCCCACGGACGGACGCACGTCTGCCTCGTTGTCGAGTTCGCCCCGCTGCCGCATTGACCCGATCTGCTCAGCATCTCGCCGCAGCCCTCTCCTCTCCTTGCCCCTCCCAGACGTTTAAATACCGTCCTCGCTCGCCGGACAATGGCCCAATCTCCCCTCCCTTCCAACCTCCTCCAACCGACCGGTGCCCCCCCCTCACCCGCTATCTATCCCGCTCGTCCGTCCCCCCTTCTCAACGAACAGCTCGAGCCAGCCATGGTTGCACCCTCCCAGTCCCGAGCAGTCGCAGTGTACTGTGCTGCCTCCTTTGGCCATCAAAAGGCCTTCCAGTTGGCCGCGCTCTGTAAGGCCCCCCCCCATACGCGCCGCCGTTCATTCCCGTCCCGTCACTCATCCCCGTTGCCGCTCTCCCCCACAGCCATAGCACACGCCCTTGTGGCAACAAACAGGCCCCTCGTGTATGGAGGTGGCAGGAGCGGCATCATGGGTGTCGTCTCCGGTGCCGTCGCCAACTCCGAGGGCGGCAAAGTGACAGGCATCATCCCTTACGCGATCCTCGCTGCTGGCGGCGAGAAGGACAAGGGCCATGGCCAGCCACGGACCACTTCCATCGCTGAACTGCTGGACGAGAAGCGGAGGGGCGAGGTACGTACGTCTCCTAGGGTCCTTGCGCCCAGGGGTCACAGCACGCGCACCCTCAGATCGCTGACGTCCTGCCCCGTAATAAATAGGTAGAAACGGTCGGTGTTCTCCCGCGCACACCAGGCCTTGGCTGTGCCTGTCGACGGACACGGCGTTTCGCTGACATGTCTCTCTCTCTCTCTGTCCCACCAGGTCGTCGTCAACTCCATGCACGAACGTAAAATCGAAATGGCAAAACGTGTTGGGGCCTTCATTGGCCTGCCTGGTGGCTTTGGCACTTTTGAGGAGGTAATAATCGGTCGTGTGCCCTGCACGGCCCCACGCTGACGGAACTTCTCTGATTGGCTAGATTCTCGAAGTCGTCACCTGGAACCAGCTTAATATTCATAACAAACGTAAGACGTGCCTCGATGTTCTCTCCCGACCCGTGCTCACTGTCACCAGCCGTCATTCTTATCAACGTTTACGCGTATTACAACCCTCTCCGTGACCTCATCCGAAACGGCGTTCGGGAAGGTTTCATCCGACCCGAGAATGAAAAACTCGTTGTGATCGTCGACGGCCCAGCCGATCACGCAGAACACGAGACGTTTGACTGGGGCAATGCGGCGCTCGACGCGATTGATTCGTGGGAGCACGACAAGGTGTCCACCCTTCCCTTCTACTGGAACAAGGACACGGACAGCAGCGACTTGACCCACGTGAATACGCAGGCGAGCGACATGTGCAGCGTCGACATACCAAACGGAAAGGGCCAGACGGAACATATCGAGGCTATACCAGGGTTCAGTACCCTGCCTGGCCTGAAGCTTACCCACGGGTGGTTTAAGCGAGTGTGGCATGTCCGCACACGGTCGGCGAGGGCGTGATCTGTATCATGCAAGCACACAGAGACCTTGACACTCTGGATAGTTATACGAGTTCGATAATGAGCCCGACAATCTTTACGCGTTATTTACTTGCATGTTTCACCATCTCTGCATTCGGCTCCCAATGTGATAATATACACAGTCATCTATGGTCACCCGCACTTTCTCCGTCTCCGCACCATGGTCAATAGGATTCCCTGAACGTCCAATGCAGTGTATCATCACGCCCTGCTTGGTCGCCTGCCGAGGGTCGGATCGATCTTGCGCGTGGCGTCCATGAAGGCGTCCACGTCTGCCTCCGTGACCCTGGCCTTTCTCTGCAAGACGCGTGGGTATCCATCCATGGGTCCGAGAAAACCAGCACATGCACACCTCTTGAAAGTCCCTGACGAACGCCTGCAGCATCTCAATACATTTGGCCTTCAACTGCCCCGTAAGCAATCGGCCCGCACGATAATCCTGGCCCCAAACGACCGTGAAAACCCGGACTCCAGACACAAACGATCCCGCACTCACCTCGCCGATCGTCTCCAACTCGTCGTCGTCGTCCAAAAAGAAGGTCAGGTACTGGTACGCAACGTCCACCTCCGTGTTGCCCCCGTACTTTCGGTGCTCCTCCTCCGTCTCCTGCCCGCCAGAAAACCCATGTCTGTTGATCTTGTTCTTGATCTGGCTCGGGGTATCGCTCATGAAGATGCTCGAGTTGGGATCCGAGGCGCTCATCTTCGTCTGCGGTCCTTGGAGCGCGGGGAAGAATCGCGAGTGGATGAGTGCAGGTTTGGGGTACTTGAGTTTTTGGGCGACGTCTCGCGTGAGTCGGAAATAGGGGTCCTGATCGATCGCACAGGGGATAAGGCAGGGAATGTTGCTCACGTCACCAAAGATCTGAGGGAAGGAGTTGGAGAACGAGGGTGCGGCTTGGACGGAAACAAAATGTATCTTGCCAATGTTGTCTCTGCGCGAAAAGATGACTTTAAAATACATCAGCCCCTTTCGCGATCGATCCATACTCACGAGTCACTGAAACCAAACGTTGCCTTTGACTGATTATAAGAAATTTGGCGGGATATCTTGACGACGTTGTGATAGAAAACGCCGCCGACAAAGTCAAAATCGCTGAATATGAATGTTTTCTCGAGATTGAAGCCGACGGCGATAATATCTTTGGCATTGCTCCGAGCGAACCTCCGCACGTCCTCCACTTTGAGTTCATGCTTGAACAAGAATTTCTCGTCGTCTGAATCAGAGGATTGAGTAAGCCCCGATGCCCTGCACGGAAATTGGACTCACCTGTAAGCTGGATGACCAGCGGGACGTCAAACACATCTTGCATCCATCTGTTCTAGGATAAAATCGGGAAACGAGGCAGCCAAGGAAGACTCACTTTGTGAAAACGAACGGGATCATGTGCCCCATATGCACACTACCACTGCTTGGTCCCCGACCGGTATACAAGAAGAATGGCTTCCCCTGCTCATACCGATCCAAAATTCGATCAAACTCCCTATACGAAATCGAAACGGAGGGGGCGGATATCAGCATCGCGCCATCAGCTGAGCACACGCGTCAAAAGAGTCAGTGGAACGGACCGATGAGAGAAAAACATCCCTCTCCGCAAGAGCGGGTGCGGTTTGTCCCCCGTTAGTTTCTCAAACCGTTCGAGCAATGCAGAATCGACACGGCGTGTCCCAAATTGATCAATTAATTTGTCGTAGTCGATCGCGGATTGTTTCCCATCCGCAGAAACGGTGCCCTGGACGTCCCATGGGGTGACGACCTGCTCGTGCACCACACTCGGATCGCCTGCTTTGATGTCTGGTGTAGTGACAGGGACGCCAGCAGCGCCACCGGGCTGGGGGCTGGAGAAGATAGTCAGTCTCTGATATTGGCGCACGGACGTGAGGCTGACGATGAGATTGCCATCCCGTTCAGAGTCGTAGCAAGTGGGTCGTTCGACACTACGTCGGTCATTGGCTGCTTTTCACGTCGTAGTCAGGTTGTCAGAGCAAGTAACCCGACCGAGTCACAACTGCCACTGGCTGTCTAGCACCGATATTATCATCTCATCACCAGACTATACACGAGAAACACTTCATTTGTCAATGTCAATGTCAACATCGATAATGATATCATGCGGAAGAAGCCAACTGCGTTGTATGTGTACGTGAATTATTGAGTGAAGAGGGAGCGATGGGAAATGTCCGTGCACTACGTCTGCTCCCCGGCCATGACCCTCAGTATTGGTAAAAACTTTTTATGTAGACCACCCTGTATGCAACGCCGATGAGGGTGTTGCATCAACGAGTGTGGTTGTCGACAGGCGGTATGACGCTCTGCGACGTGATAGCAGGGTGAGGTGTATGGAAAGAAAGGAGCAACGTGGAGGCAGATGCAATACGGCTATGCAATCTCGGAAGTTACGGCTTCCTGAACTCGCACAGCACCGTGTAAATAGTGTTGAATGCTGTGTAGATCTCTTCTCTGACCTGTCATGAGAATAAAATAGTTGTATTAGTCCCCAAAGTTGGCTGGAGCAAGCGCAAAAGGCTCGCCAAGGAACGTAAAAACGAAACAAGACATCAAAGCTTACCTTTGCACCAGTCAAAACTATCTTCCCAGAGACGAAGATCAACAAGACAACCTTCGGTTTGAGCATACGGTAGATAAGGCCAGGGAACAGCTAACACGACGATTAACCATCGGGTATGGCGACCAATATAGCAATACATACTTCAGGCTCGTAGCTGCTGAACTGCCCATGGCTGTAAGCAAGACCCTCTAATCTTATCGGGAACTTGACGTCACAGCTACCAACAATATTCTGGATCTTGAACTCTGCAAACTTAGCATCGAAGCCAAGTTTCTGTACTATACGAGCATATTTGCGCGACGCCAGCCTCGAGTCATCTTCGCTCTTCGCACCCGTAACGACCATCTTACCCGATGCGAAGATGAGGGCGGTGGTCTTGGGATCACGAATGCGCATGATGACGGCGGCGAAACGCTAATGTGCAAAAGCGCATTGGCGTGCACAAATATGCGAATTCAAGTTGTAATACCAACCTTGGGATTATATTCTGCATTACGTGCATGTAAGGCAATCGTCTTAAGGTCTAACCGACAATCCAGGTTGACGGTGGCGACAATGTTTTGAAGTGTAGGGACGATACCCTCAACAGCGGTAATGTGCTGTTGTTCGAGCGTCAAAGGCACTGGAGTCGCGGGAACAACAGGAACGGGAGACGTGGAGGGGCCAGCAACAGTAGGGGAAGAAGCGCTTTTGCTTGTGGTCGTGATCGCATTCGTCTGCAGTGTGGACACAACAGGAGCAGGTGGTGGAGTATGAGACTGCGACAACGGCGATGGCCCTGGTAGAACGAGACCCGATGGTCCAGGCAAATTAAAAGAGTTGGAACCAGGAAGCGCGAGCCCATTCGAAGATTGAGACGCTTGCTGAGGTTGATAGGGAGCGGCCGATCTCCCAAAGGTGACTTGGCGTGCGGGGAGTGCAAACGACATTTTCTCCAAAAATTTGACTGGCGTTCAGGGTAAAGAGGGCGTGGGAAAATAGGCGGGGGCGAAAATGGGGGCAACATGTCGGCGAAGGCATCCCTTTATATACAAGTTTGATTTCAAACTCCGCTTATGATTACAATCACGACATTGCTGTCACTGCTTCTTGCTTGCTGCCACCACCTTCAGTGAGCGGATAGTTGGCGCAGTTTTCTTCTCCTTTTTATTATTATTGTCGGCCTTTTGCTCTTGTCCCTCCGTTCTCCCTCGTTTCCTCTTTCAATTGTGAGGATTCTGTTGGGCTTCTTGGTGGGATGAAGGAGACGAGGTTGTGTCTTCCGGGCTAAATGGAGCGCCGGAAACCGAATGTTCTAGAGCGATACCAATTATATCGATAATGCTCTCACGCCACGTATATTCGATTACCTCATGATTCAATTGTTTTTTTGCCGGCCATCAGCTCAACTAGCGCCCTTCCAAACAATAACACGATACAACAAGGCAAACATGCATTGCAAATACCATACAAGGAAGGACGACAGAAACTATATACAGAAATATTCAAGCATGCATTTTGGAATCAGCAGGACCAGGTCGGATCTCCTTCAGACACTAATGAACGTCCCGGTCCAAGTAAACCACCTGCTCACCGTCCACCAAGCAGCGGACCACGCTCCTCGTCTTCAATGAGAACCACAGTGGTCGTGAACCTCCTGTACAGCCCCAGTATGCCCTTGACCACACAGAATGCACTCAAGATGGCAAAGGCAAGAGAAGCCCAGTGCACAAAGGGGTCTGTCTGTTGAGCAAAGATTCCAAAAAGGGACCACATGATGGCGATAGATGCAGGCAAGTCACCCTCGACGGAAGTGAAAGCGTACGCCGCAGCAGTGCCTTCGAGGAAGAAGCTGTGCAATAAGACGCACCGCATGAGTGAGCTGCGGTTGACTACCCGCTGGTGGACAGGAAACCTACAGGGCAAGAAAGACAAAGACCTTGGTCCAAACACCAGCTTTTTCCGTGAACGCATCAACGCCGAAAGCCTCAAAGGCAGTGAGAACTACCAGGACAGTGGTCCATCCGTGCCAAAGTGAGAAAGGAAGATGCACAAATAGTTCGTCACCCGTGCTCGACGGAGCATACTGCTTCTTCACAACGTAGTAGATGTGCTGACCAGAATTTGCAAGTGAGTCAGTAACGTGATCAAGTCCGCAGGACATAATGTAACCAAAAGACGCGCGACATCAGAAACGCCGGCGCCTGGCCAGGAAGGGGGAATGGAAGACGGAGAGTGTACTGGCAAGCAGAAACTCACCGTTACCGCGCTGCTGACGAAGAGCGCAAAGATAAAAGACACGATGTAGTGGTGTGCCGCCCAGAGGTTGACGTAAATTGCATTAAGGATACCAAGCAAGGCGAACCGCCATGAGATGCCGTCAATGATGACCTTCTTCCCGGCTGCAGTGAACTGGTAGACGATGGTTCCAAGAAGGAGGAGATGAATGAGGGTCCTGTCCGTCGAGTGAAAAGGTGGCGACACACGAATGGCAAATGTACGCACCAAATCAAGAAGGTCCAAGGAGCAGGAGTAAAGTATGTTACTTTGCCAGAGTAGTAAATGTCATGCGGAGCTGCGATGGTGTAAATGTTGGAGCCGAGGAAGGCGAAGTACACCACGATGTTGAGGAGCTAGAACGGGATGTACTGCGTGGGGTTCTGTGGAGGATGGCGATGAGACGAACCTTGAGTAAAATGTCGTCGGTCCAAGAGTCCTCAGCCATGGTGTGGGCTGTCGTTATAGCGCGGACGGTGGGGGAAGAGGATAGGAGAGGTATCGTCTCGTACCCGCTTATGTAGCTGTTTCGCCCTGACAGCTATTTACCAAATCGGGTATCCACAGCCAAAACCTTCTGACCTCGCGTCGCTAACGAACCCGTCCAGGTGACCGCTAGTCCGACACCACGAGGCAGCCCTTCCGACGAGGCTCCAGACAAAATTGAACGAGCACTGGACGACGCATTCTTGACGGAAACCGCGAACAACCCTGGCGAATGCGCGCGTCACGACCATCCTCCACTGCCCTAATAGAATTCTACAGGGGAAGAGATGCACTGCATACAGTGCCTGTGCCGCTACGTCTCAAGGTGGTGTTCATTCTCCGTCTTGTCGGAGACCATGACTAACCGGAATGACCATCGCCTCTCTAGTTTCGTCCTGGAAACTCAAGTGTATCCCATACCCCATACCCGTTACTTGTTTTAGGGGAAGTAACCACTGCTCGACGGGCTTGTCGATGCGGTCGTCGCAATCGTTTGCAAACAGCCGACTTCCCATTACCAGTCTAGCAGTTCGTCATCCCATAGGGCTCAACGATCCGTCACGCGTCGCGTAGGCCACCATTCCACGAGATCATGATGAAAAGACGAATATACGGTCTAACCACAACGAGAAGTAGAGCATGTATGCAGGAGGGTATTATACTAACTCGAGAGGCAAAAGCATCACGCACATACATATCTAGACGCCAGCAACAATCCTATGAAAGCCGAAACAATTAGTTCTCCAATCCGATGTAGGTTAGTCCAGGAGACTTACTCCTCGGCCTTGTTCAATGCGGTCACCATACTCACGACCTCTTTCCTCCTGTTGACCACGAATTCGCTCTCCTTCATTAGTTCATCTAGGACATCAGGTTTATAGAGTTCTTGTAACAATTCGCGCTGCAGGTCCTCCTTGGCGTGGTTCACGAGCGTGAGCACGACCGCTTTCGGGACCATGTCAATCATTTCCCGCTTCACTATGTTGAAGTAGGAGTGAATGAGGAGTTCTACGGCGATGTACTGCATGAGCATGGTCTATGCCTGAATAGCCTGGGCAACTTACTAATGACCTCAGTCTCCATGGTCTCTCGTTCGCTCAGTGCCGATTGGGGTCTGATTATCGCCGGTGGCTACGGGATAAATGGATGTGAACAAAACCAGACAAGCCGTCACCTCCGACAGTGCCTACTGATTCCATAACTGGGCCCTGTTTCTTTTGCTGTCCTTTCTTCGCCGTCGAGAAGAACGATCCAAAGAAGCTTGGCTCGTCCTTCTTGAGGTCGACGTCGAGATCACGACCGCCGTTAATTTGGCCCGGTGCAAGCTTGCCACTTTTTGGGTCAGCTGCAGGTGGAGGGGGCTTGTTGGCGTTGAGTCGCTCCTGGACTATGCTCATGGCCTGCCAAAGTGAAAGGAGTCAGTGATGGATGAGTGAAGCCTCGTTAAAAATAAGTTGCCTTATGACCACCAAGGAAGTCAGGATGGGTTGTATTAACGTAGCATGCTTGCATGCTGTGATCACAGTGGTCAACCACAACTGAACTCTCTGCGAAGAGCGGAATTGTACGCACGCGACCATGTCAGTCACAAGTTTGGTCGTTGGATTCATCGAGTTCTTGAAGAAGTTCACAACAACGGCATTAAAACGCTCTCTGAGAGCAGGGAAACGTCTGAATGCTTGCTATATACAAATAAGCGTCAGCCTACCCCCATCCGAAGAGGACATACGATTTTTTGGAGTAGTTGTCCAAGGATTCGGATAAGCTCATCGTATACCAACTGGCAGCACTTCAAGCCAGGTTCTTCCAGTCGTTTGATTTGCTGCTTGACAATGACTTCGAAGGCTTGGGTACCAACAAACAACGATGGCGTAGAGCCCTACCCGCTTGTTAGCCACCAGATAATCAAGCATCCACAGCGACCACCTACGGAGGAATTGTACAAAATCGTCCGGATGTCCCCGTCCTTCACTTGATCGAACGGATCGATGCTCTTCACACCATTGTTGAACAGCTCGTGGAATACAAAGCTGATACGCGCGCCTCCGCTGAGTTCGTTCAAAGACAGGTCATTGGTGTTCCCGTCAATCACAGTGCGGAATTCGTTCGTAAATTCAGTGATGACAGAAAGAACGATATTGCCTCCTGAGCTATCACCTAGTGGTCCCCCGAGGCTAGCAAGTTCGGCGTTGTACTTTTGGAGCTGCTGTGTTATACGAGCTTTGATGTCTGGAAGGGTGTTGCGAATGTGTTGCATGAGGATCTGAAGCAATTTAACAACTTGGAATGTAAATGGAGTGACATTGATGGACGGACCATGTTGAGCTTGCGGGCAAGGAAGGGAGTTCCGCAATATTGTGATTTGCCCTTGTAGGAATGGTGCGTCTCAAAGAAATTGCGCTCTGCTTCCAGAGCAGCAGCAATCGACTTTGAAGTGTCAATATCCCGCTGGCCGCGATTCACAACTGGCACATAGCCGAGTCTAAGTGGAATAACGCGGCCCGCAAGAATGTCGACGACGTCTGTTCCTTGGTCCCTGGATATAGCAATGAGATTTCCGTCACATAGGAGTGAGCAGAACAGCACACATCAGGTCGACTTTTGTGAGAACACCAATTGTCCGAATACCCTCCGGATCAACCTCGCGAGCCAACTTGAGGCCATCCGAGTTTGCCAGGTCGGTATTGGCCGCTGTGACAGCAAGAATTATGCAAGCGGGTCGTGATATATATTTCAAAAGCATATCCCTGATCTGTTTTTCGATGTCCTTGGGTTGGTCTCCGACGGGCACCTTTGTTAGACCAGGCAGGTCGACGAGGGTAAGTGTCAGCACATTAGGCGAGAATATGCGCAGATTGATGGGCTGGGGGGAGATGCCCGCATTGCGGCCCGTCTTTGCCTCTGTGTCACGGACTATCTCGGCACGGATTTTGTTGAAATCATAGAATTTCTCGCCGGGCAGATGCAAGAATTCTCCCCATTCCCCTTCGTTGGCATGCTGATCTGAGCCTGCGTGTTGTGCTTCCAAAAGTGAACGGTGAGATCAAGGAGGTCCTGAGTTTTATCCTGAACGTACATGTGAGGCCATTTGGCTGTGGAGGGAGGGCAGGGCGGTGAACAAGCTGCAGTACAAGTGGTCGCCGGGTCACGATGCCGGTACCACGAGGCAAAAAATCTCGTCCGACAATGTTCTGCAAAGGGAGAAAGTAGTGAATTGTTTGACCCGCAATGCAGCAGACGTTGCATACCTCGAGTACACTACTCTTACCGCTACTCTGACTGCCAAGCACACAAATTTGCGGAAGGTCTATTTGGGATCCTGATGATCCAACCGTGCTGAACACATCTTGAAGCCTGTTCACAACTGATACAATTTCCTGACCAAAACCCGAGGGCATGCTGGACGACATGGATGACGATAGTAGAAAGACGAGGAAAACGCGCGCAGCAAGAGACACGCGATTAGAACTACAATGCACAGCCACGGTCACAGTCGTCGAAACCACAAACTGAAACTGACCGCGGCTGCATGCAAAGTTAAACAAAGCCGGGCTTGCACTCAAACCCGGTCGACGATGGCCCGCTCTCTGGTTGCACTCACCAGATCGACCGCAGGTTCGTTTTCGCGATGCACGCAACGCTCTCAGGCCCCCACGGCTATATCGCGTCACCCCTTACGTCAGGACCGAGCGTAAACTAAACTCGCTCCCGAGCTGGGGCGGATGAAGCCTGCAAACAGGCTTATCTTTCGCAGCCATGTCCACCGTCCCAAGAGGGCCACCGTCTCGCTGTGACCCCTCTGCAAGTCGTGCATGTGCTAACCCGAGTCGTGCTCTCTACATCGCCGAGGTCTTGGAGATTGTCCTGGACGAGCTCGTCGATGACAAACGGAGCATGTGTCGCCTCGCTTTCACTTGCAAAGCCATTGCCGAGCCAGCTCTCGATCGTCTCTGGGCACTCAACGACTCTCTGGAGCCTTTTATCTCCTTGCTACCTAAGGAGTTGAGCCTTGATGTATGTACGATACAGCGCTCGTCGAAACCTAACCTTACCCTCACTTGCAGGAGAACTCTCTCCTTCAATTTGACCATTCTGTTGTCTCGAACCTGCCTTTAGGGAGGTGGGCAGCGTTCGACAATTACGCTCGACGCGCGCGGCGTTTATACGCAAAAACTGTTACCATGAATCCTCATCGCGTGTACTCCTCCATTTATAATCAGCTCATGGATATTCGTCCAAACGTTGAACTCTTCCCGAACCTTAGTGCCTTTGTATTTCACGCGAAAGCCGTTCCCAACCCGCACCTCAGAATGTTTCCCTCCTCTCTTCGCGCTGTCACATTTAGCTGGGCCAACGTCATGGTTCCTCAGATTGAAACCGTCCTCTGGAGTTCTGTCATGAATCGGTTGTTTCTGGACGCTCCTGACATTGAACATATCCATTTCGAGGGGAGCCCAAAAGAACCCTTGCATTGCCTTACTCCACTTCCCTTTCGGCAACTAAAGAAAATTACCATCAAAGCCAGTCCCCTCGCCCCAAACGTGCTGCACAAGTATTGTCATGCTCTCTCTGTATCCTCCATATCGGAGCTCGATCTACGCTTTGTACGCTGGCCAGACCTTCGTCTCCAGCCAATATCCCCGATTTTCCCTTCGCTGAAGAAATTGACCATTGATGGTTCTTCAACCTATGCTATCGAGTTTATCCGACTGCTCTCGAGTCCTGTACTCCAGGAATTGACAATTACCTCTCAAAGCGAACGTAACGAAGGCGTCTTGAACCAGTATGCTCAGCTCCTCATGCTTCTTGCAGACAAGTACCGAGGCGTGTTCAGAACACTCAAAATACAACATCCTTTGCCATGTCACAATCAAGCTGATCTCGAGTCATTCCTCCACGCAGTTCGGACGTTAGCAGACGCGGGTGTTGATACACTCCAGTCGAACCTAATTCTTGGCTGGCCGGATCTTACCCCCGAGGTACAAGATGTAATTGATCCCTTGAAATGGATGGCCCTGAAGCATTTCAGGATACATCTCTTCGAGCGAGCGTGCCGTGGTCTCGGACGACTGGATATGTCCTATTTCGGTGAACTTAGACGTAGAGCTGAGCTACTTTTGTAACATCATGTGGGCCTCCCCAATGTATCTTACATTGCTTTTGGACAATCACTGGACTATCACCTCGCAATGCAGTCAGATAGTATGCACTGCATCAAGGCACCTCGGTACTCCGACGATTTCCACCGTACTACCGTGCCTAGCGCTGTGGAGACACTCGATAATCTATCAGGGACTACCAAGTCCCACTTGCGTGAACTCGAGCTGTACATGCCCACGGCCGAGGGTGTTGCAGTCTTCTGTCTCCAAAGGTCCATGCCCAACAAGAAAAGTCTTCACGTATTACACTTCGATAGAGGAAGTCTTACACCACTGTTTATCTGGCCTTCCGCGCATCTATCCCGTTAGAAGGGCAAAATGCGAGTGACAGACGTCCACTACCTGACTTGGTTCGCTCGCCAGACCAGCGCAACGTTCTGGGATGCAAGACCGCAGAGGACTCTTCCCGCTGATCCTGACGCACATCGCATAACGTCGAGGTTAGCCATCTATCCTTCCAAGGTGCAAGCCTAGCCTTGTGGTGCATATGAGTCAATTGGCGGCACATGGCTGCTTGCTCGAGTTTCGATGTTGAGGCAAGGGCAGATAGGTACACGACGGGGTCTGGAGTGGCGCCCCCTGCAATTCTTTCAGAGAACTCCACCAGCTATGCCAGCTATGCTATATGGGGATGCCATTCAGTGCGCACTGTCATTAGAGGAAAAGAAGTGCTTTACAGGCTGCTGATGTCCTTTGGACGCAGTTTGACATTCATAGTGGAGAGGAAAAGCTGCACTTGATTCATCTGCGCGGCCCTGTGGCCAAACACTTTTTGATGGTGAGATCAGTGACCGCTGGATATCTAGGACAATGCTAGTACGTTGGTTCGCCACTGCTGTCAAGGGTGGGACTGATCACACAAGCCCTTGGCTGATCACGATTCCGTCGAGATGGGTTATATGTAGCACCGGTGGAGAGTCATTCGTTGAGCGCGAGGTGTCTTGGAAAGTTCTTCCGCGTCTACTCTCCATGAACCAGCCCGACGGTCGTACGTGTGCCTGCCGGAATGGACCACCGTCTCCAGCTGGTTGGCCGCCTAGCCTTCAACCTACACGTGCGAATGGCACATACAAAATTGCCCGTTCAGCACAAGTGTGTCTTCGCGAGGCAGTGATCAGAGAAGGTCCTGAGCCATAAATGTATCTTTCTCAGTGTAAGTCTGCCTTCGCATTTTACTTTTGGGTGTTGGCATCCTTTTTGCAGCGTACCTTCGACGGTATGTAAGTAGATGTGATGTAGTCCCGCTCAACAGTGGCGGAGTCGACACCGACTGCCACGGCACAGCTTGTTTGCAGACAGTCAGACGTTGGTTTGAAGAGAAAGCGGGGGGGGGACTGTCGCGGAAAGCTAATACTTTTGGACAAAGCCCATACCACCTAATCTACAGGTGCACTGTTTACCGCCACCTTCAAACCTGGCGAGCCAAGTCATGCCGTGCATTCACTTGAGGTTAGTCTGTTAATTGCCTCCACGTCGAGGACTGGTTTACGTACCACCTCCCCGACCCACGTAGTCATATTATCGTCCTATCCTGGCAACTTCTGGTTCGACGCCATTAATTCCGATCTTGATGGAAAGTTTTTGGGCTACACCTCTTGGAGGTGGACGGCACCACATCATGAATGTTTGATTTGACCGAATGATCATGAACCGCTGTGATCACCTTGCCAAAGGTGGTACGGATCTGGTGGTCTCAAGCAGTGGGATTCCAGATCCGCACGAACTTGGTCTACACATCGATCTCCCGCATGGTGGCCGACCGATGCGAACGATAGGTGAGTGGTGTTTACTCCAACTATTCCTCCCCAACTCGGCATGAGAGTGGACACTCACGTTCATTTATAAGCTCGTTCGCGTTAGCAAATCCTCTTTACCAGTGTTCATGTGTTCCAGCATGCACACTACTCGTTTTCGTGTTCTTGTTATCACACTTGTCCACTCGATTCTACTGTCAGTCGTTGCTACCCCGGACTTCCGATATGCACTCCGGAATGAACTCCAGGCGTTTGGTCCCGCCGCGCAATTGAACATCGTCAACAAGGTTATCGCTCCCGATGGCTTTCCTCGATCGTTGAGTTGGGCTAGAATTACCATTGTCTTACACTAACACCCTCTAGGACCGTACTCGCCGAGGGAACCTTTCCGGGCCCATTGATTGCTGCTAAGAAAGTAATGTCTTCCTGTGACGCCGTAAGTAACGGGCTCTGATGTTTCTTCAGGGTGACGACTTCAGAATCGACGTGGTGAACTACCTTCATGATGCCACGATGGACACGTCTACAAGTCTTGTTCGTGTGTCCGACATATGCCTCTACATCTGGCTCTAAAACTCAGCAGCACTGGCATGGTATTTACCAAAAAGAGTCCAACTGGGCTGATGGCGTCACGGGGGTTACTCAATGCCCCATCAAGCCGCACAAAAGCTTCTTGTACCGATTCAATGCACAAAATCAATCAGGGACATACTGGTACCACTCACATCTTTCATCGCAGTATTGCGATGGTCTCAGAGGACCACTGGTGATATATGACCCTGATGACCCGCATAAACATCTGTACGATGTCGATGATGGCACGTGTTCTATCTGCAAGAGTTTAGAGCAAGGCGCTCATCAACTCACCAGAGAACACCGTCATCACTCTTTCTGACTGGTGCGGGATGGGATATTGTGACTCTTGGTGCCAACTCACCGTTTTACAGGTACCATATACCCAGTACGCGAATGCGCCTACCGCCATATACAGCTAATTCTACGCTAATAAATGGTCGTGGAAGGTATGCTGGTGGGCCAATGTCTCCACTTAGCATCGTCAGCGTCGAGCAGGGCAAACGATATCGATTCCGTATAATTGGAGCGTCATGCGACCCGTGGTTCAATTTCACCATCGACGGGCACGCAATGACGGTCATCGAAACGGACGGTGTCGAGACGGAACCCCTAGTTGTCGATTCGTTGCCAGTGTTCGCTGGCCAACGCTATTCCGTGGTAGTAACTGCCAGCCAGAATTTGGGAAATTATTGGATTCGTGCACAGTCGAACCATCCCAACCAGACGTTTGATGGCGGGAAAAGCTCTGCCATCCTAAGATATAGCGGTGCGCCAGAGCAAGAACCCACAACAGGGCACGGGCCGTATGTGCTTCCCTACAAGGAGAGCGATGTTCACCCCTTAATTTCGCCCGGTGCGCCTGGTGTCCCGGAGTCAGGAAAAGCAGACGTCAACATTAATCTCGTGCCCGGACTCATAGATCACCGTTTTACGATCAATGGCGCGACGTACCTAGACCCGCCATTGCCCGTACTCTTGCAGATCCTGCGGGGTGCTTTGCTCCCGTCACAGCTACTTCCCAGTGGTAGCGTTTATGACCTTCCGCGCGGTAAGGTGATCGAGCTCAGCGTTCCTGCCACTGAGCTTACAGAGGGTGGTGCAGTCGGTGGACCCGTGAGTGTCTTTCGCACCTTCCCGATGTCGCTTACGAGTGTATCGTCATCTGATAGCATGCTCTTCATCTTCACGGTGTGAGTCGTCTTGACCGTGGTCTGGAGGACTTTTATGTATCCTTGGGTTTATTTTGATCTACAGCACACGTTCGACGTTGTCAGAGCACCCGGAAGCCAGAACTATGACTTTGTGAACCCCGTCAGGAGGGACACGGTTTCCATCGGGTCCCAAGCGAGCAAGGACAACGTAACTATTCGCTTCGTCACTGATAATCCTGGTCCATGGTTCATACACTGGTGAGCCTCATTTGCCTTACAAACTTGCCAATTCACCAAACCTGACGATTGTCTTCGTAGCCATACCAATTTCCACTTGTACAGGTATGCTATTGCGAAAAGGGATCGATCGAGCTTTCACCGTTACTGACCTCGTCCAGTGGATTTGCGGCTGTCATGGCAGAAGCTCCATCTGAGGCGGCCATCCAAGAGGGCCGGGTCATTCCAAGTACGTATCCCTTCTTCGACCTGCTCGACCTTGCTTGAATTCCGGCACTCAGGCTACTGGAGTGAACTATGCGAATGAGATACAGACATGTCGGGATCGGCGTGTATTTAGTGGCAGTTCACTTCTTGTACAGTCAGTCTGGTTCTCGGCCCTACACAGTCGTCACGACCGAATCCAAGTGCGAGGAGGGCGCGGTAATCAATATTGGTATGGGCTACAGTCGAGCGATAAAAGGATTTAGTCCAACCACTGGACTTGAAAACATGTGACCATTGGGGTAAGTTACACACACTATCGTTCTTCACAGCGTCTTGGTCCTACTGTCATCGGCGTATGCTGAAACTGCCGAATTAACCGAGGTTAATGCGGAAGATGTCGTTGAAGCTGGAAAGACGCGTGAGTCATCCCGATACGCGCTGACCATCAACCAAGACATGTACACATAAAAAGTGTTTCCCTCGTTCACCAGCTGGAATACCTGACTGAAGCTAAGAGGATTGGACTCATCGTCGACCTGTTGCACGTAAGCTGGAATACAAGTGCGAATAGACCAACGTGCCTGCAAGAAGCCAGTCACGCTGACGATAAGATCCCTGGGAGATGTAGAAGGCTGGACGTCGATAGTCGTCACGTTGTGTCGAACCTTGGTGAAGGGCAGTGACTAGGGCATGATCGGCACCGATGGAGGACCGAAAACGAAAGGTGAATAGCTACCGTGAGTTTTTCTACGATGGCAGCCGCGCCCAAGACCTGGTTTCCCTCAAACGTGAGCATGGACGTTGGACGCTGGACAGGCGTCAGATCAACCCGGATCACGACGTCTGGTTCGATAGACGCACGTATAGGGGACCCAGCTGGGACCGATCGGAGTCGAACGAAGCATAGTAAAAGGATGTGAACTGCTTCGCAACGTCGGACAGGTCCATTGTACGTGGTGGTCGAAGATGAGCTCGTGCTGGGACGGCAGAAAGGGAGGAGGAGTGAGACAAAGTCTGTCCATGACCCAATTCGGATATATCAGGATGGACGTTCCAGCTTGCCGGCAAGCCCGTCGTTCGCCACACACAACCGACGCATCCTGATATGACGGGTTTCCCGGCAGTCGTCTCTTTCTCAGGTCCACCCATGTCTGACATTCCCCGTCCAGCAGTCCGCAGGAAGAGCTCTGCGCAGAACCTGCTGTCCTCCTTCAAGCCGCCAGTCAGCAGCCCTGCTTCCGGAGGTAGCATCTCCTCTGCTACCAGCGCGGCCTATGCCGTGGCAGTCCAAGCGCCGACTGCGGGCATCACTGCAGGACGAGAGTGGGATGGACAGTCTGAACACTCGGACACCCTGTCGTCGGCAGCCACATTGGCTACCAACGGTGCATCCACCATCGCCCAAGGAACCTCCGTAGAGTATTTCCGGGATCTGGTTCAGAAGCGAATCATCACCCTGACCTACATGCGCAACGTACACGAAGGGTACGTCGCTCCCTCTCTGGACGAGTGACGCGTGCTCAGTCGACGTTCAGCCGGAGTCACTGGTTTCATACGATCATAGTGTCTCGCAATGAACTCGATAGGGTGTTCAACAACGCCGCTATGAAGAAACGGTGTGTACGATGGCTGTTCGTCCGCGGGCTTATTCATCATTCTCGGGAAATGTCGTAGGACCCATCGCTTTGCTGCCCTGGCGATGTCTCTTTCCAACTTGCTGGACATTCCCCAAGCACAAGACTACCTTCGTGGGTTACTCAACATCATGAACGAATATGACCAGGCCAAAGAGGAGCCAGATAAACCAAAATATGTACAGCTCGTCCACTTTGCGTCACAACAACAATCCTCTGACCGTCCTGTAGCGATTGTTTAGGTCCAAAGTAGCAAAACGACAAGTTGCAGGTGGATTCGCTGAATATACCGTGCCATATGCGGACGGGTCAGAGACCTCCTACCTTGTTTCACCCCACATAGTGCGTCAAGCCCTTCAGCGGATGAACTGCGTTGAAACGATGTCTGATAGCCCTTTCCCCTGGATTACCATCAAACATTACTATCCCTTCTTGACGTGCTCTCTGAGGTGTACAACAAGATTTCACGCATCCTTGGTCCCTCTGCGTTCTCGAATTCCGGCCAGCATATGATGGGGCCGCTGGGACTGCTTGCGCCGCATCCTGGCGTGTCGTATTTATTCTCAAGTCAAGACATGACTCCGAAGCCCTCGGAAGAGACAGATGGCAGTTTATGGGGAATTGCAAATCCCTCAGTTCCCGGCCAGAACTATGGAACCGCCCTAGGAAGTTCGCCTCCGAGCTGGACAGCGGGCCTGGGCGATACCCTACTGAAAGTAGACACAAAGTTCAAAGTAAGTTCGATGACAACAGTCTCTCTGGCTTCGACGGTTGACGGTCCACAGAAAATAACGTCCGTCTTATTGAAAGAACTTGATACGGTCGCACGGAACGGCATCAAGGATGAGTTGGCCACCCTGGATCCGCTGCTCCGTGGAGTTGCCGCGACGGAAGACACGCGAGAACAATACGACTTTGAGGGAAATGTATGAGTACCCTGGACTCTTCGTTGTCGTGGCACTGTACTATCACACTGCATCTATTTTTACTCCGGATCGTGTGACATACCGCGTCCAGTCACATTGTCACAGGGCGCGTCTCACCCATCGTACCGTATGTCCAGGCTTCAGCACTTCAGTACTGGCATGTCCACGAACAACGTACAGCTGCTCCTCGCCCAGGACATACAGGATCCAACCGACTTTGCAGCAACGGACCTTCGCCAACTGGACGCCAGCCTTCGATGCACAATATGTGGTGAATTTTTCGACGCACCCATTTCGCTTGCATGTGGCCACTGCTTTTGTTCGTTGGTGCGCAATGTCATCTTATCTGACATGACTGGTCCGAGAGGTGTCCCACTAGTGCATACGAGAACACATCTTGAGAGAACCAGAATGTCCACGCTGTCGGAAATCAACTACAGAAGCACAGTTTAGAGTAAATCCAGCACTCGAAGAGGTCATCTCGGCTTGGAAAGCTGCGCGGTACGGATCTGCTCACCCGTTGGTTAGTTGCTTGTTCATTCACGAGCCTCCCAGGTCGACCGTTCTTTGTCTTTCTCGAGAGGAACGGCCAAAAGCAGACTCTGGCCAGCTCTCGGGCAACGACAAAACGCCCGTCCGGAAAAAACGGAAGCGCGGGCACACCAAGGTCTCCCAGAGTTCGAGCTCGGATGTTGTGTGTGTGGCAGGCCCTTCGCATCCAAACGAATCAAGCGAGATTGCGGACTCGTCACCCCTCCAGGCGAAGAGCGCGAGGAAGGCTTCTCAACGGCGGACCAATACGGAGCCATCATCGGATTCGAGTGAGGAGGAACTCCTGACCATGCAACGTGAGTGTGCTCATCCTTCTCGACTTCGTGTCTCCTCACTGTTGGCTGTTGGTGCAGCCGAATCACTAATCACATGTCCTATATGCGGTGACCCTGTAGAATTCCAAGCGATCAACACCCACATGGATGGACTGGATTGTGGTCAGAAACCGCTCTCTAGAGCCGACAACTCCTCCAACCCAAATGCGAAAACTCAGTGGTCAAAGCTGCTTGGGGGCAAGTCGAAAAAAGGAAAAAACAAAGATAACAGGTGATTGGTTGTCCCCGATGTTCAAGCTGAAACTCAATCCTCGTTCTGACATGAAGTAATCCAGACGACACGATAGAACGGTTACCAAAGGTCTCATACGATGTCCTGAGGGATAAGGCCCTGAGAGAGCTCTTGTCTTCCCAACTGCTGCCTATGAATGGGGACCGGAATGCACGCATTGCTAGACACAGAAGGTACATTCCGCTTATAAGCACTCTAGTCAGGACTCATTCCACCTTGATCAGATGGGTTATGATGTATAATGCGAATCTCGACAAGGTTACGGGTCGTAAAACCCTATCAGAATTACGTTTGGAGTTGAGAATATGGGAAGAGGGCCAGAAGGAGTCCAAATTTGTAGTCGAAGATGCTTCTGCCTATGAAGTGAGTTTGATTCCCGTATCGTCGAGACTCGCCTGACCGGCAAGCCATCCAAGACTTCGTACAAGGAGGAATTTAGTAGACTTGTCGAGGAGGCACGCAAGAAACGGTCTAATCGTCCAATATCAAGTGATCACCCTCGGGAAGGTGTGATCGAAGAGGGTTGATTTCGGTGTTCATTTTTCACATTCGATAGCAAGGCACCCACGCCATAACGTCACCATCTTCGAGTAATGAGCATGATCAAATGCAAGCTACCGAGTGAGCGACAATTGACCCTTGGGGTGATCTATGTTGTCAGTGTCTGATTTCAGTGGACACTGGCGGAATCTTGATGCTCAAACCTTGGCAGTTTCTATTCAGACTTGAGGAGTTGAGATGGTCCAGTGACTTGACGATGTATCATCCCGTCCATCGTCAAAGGGCACCCTCCCTGATTTGCAGTGTCTGGCAGGCGGTCTGGCCTAGCAAGTCGCTTGGAGCATCGTCTCCCCCACTTAAGCGAATGCCCGTCCACATCACACACTGTCGGGGCAAAATATTCAATTGCATCGTCCGTTCTGATGGTACTTGGCGAATGGCAAAAGCAGTATATAACCTGCTGTTGGGTTGGAACGGCCGGTCAGCGCTTCTGGTCACTCATGATAACGGGTAGGATTTCGCCAACTCTTTCAGTGAGCATTCCCCGATCCAGGTCGTTTCGAGTTGCACGTCGGTCCAGCTCCTCAGTAGCTGCACGTTCTCGGTTGGGCAGGCACCACATGAGAGGACTCCTGAGCAGTACGCGAGCACGTGGGTCAGGTACTTATCTCGAGCGTCAGAGTGAAGCAGTCGAGACCGTCACCGAGCGATTCCTTTCTGCGAAAACAGGTTGCTGTATACGACGATCAGTTTATTTTCTAAACCACCTCGTAGCAACGCATCGAGGCGAAACTGGTGCTGCTTGCGCTCCTGCCGTGTGATATGCCACCATTCGCGACATCCGTGATCTATTGGCCTAGTCTGTCCGGCCCCATTAACGCCGACGTGGTGAGTCACCAACGTTCCTGTGTCTGTTTCGTCTGGCAATCGATCGTTGACTGGAAATGCTTTGCATGAGCATCGACTCGCCGGTGCCGAAGTCTTTTTTTTTTTTTTTTTTTCGCCCCCACATTTTGCACGTGGGGCGGACATGAAGGCGACATTGCCACCGATGTTTCGAGGTGTCGTCACCATCAGGAACCACAATGGCTCGTGCCACGAGAGACAGGCGCGTTATGGCCGCGTGTTTCGCAACTGCGTGCGGTGTGGCCTCACAAGGCCAGATGTCCTATGCACCCGAATGCGACGACGAAGCGTATGCCGCACGCAAGGCAACATAGAGCTACATCTGCCGCCGATGTCGCCGGGAAATGATGGTGGTGGGAACACGAGCTCGGGCCTGTACGTGGGTCGTCATGTGGGTCAGTACGACATAGACGGATGTGGATCGGCATGGCTCGCCTGCCACTGTACCTGTCCAGCTCAGTTGCATTGATTTCGTACGGTAGTCATCTTTGACCACAGCGTTTGACGAGCAGCTGGCGTGTCTCACGAGCGCGATTGAGGCGACGACTCGGCAAGTCAAGGCACAGCGTCCGCCGGGAAGCCAAACAGATCAAGGAGATTTCTTTAAGCTCCGTAATGAAACAAAACGAGGTCGCCTGGGCTCTGTCTGCGGAGAGCTCAAGTTGCCGACCTCCTTTTGTTGTCGGATCACAAGGAGATATAACACTTGCCTTTTTAGGTACAAGGGGGGAGCGGCTAACTGCCCTCATATAAGTTCATGAGCCCGTCTTCAACTTGCGCTGTTTCAGTACGTTCCCTAGCATACTCGTATTCTGTCATCCCTGCGCACACCCCTTTATTTTGCTTGCATCGCAAAAGGAGCGATGGCAAGTCTTTGCTCGTCCGTGGAGGTGAGTCGTTTTGAACTCATCAAACATGTCAATTCTGACGCGATCAGCAGAGCACATCCTTGAGCGCAAGAGTTGGCATTCTGGTACGTACTTTTGCATGAATATGCTCCGCTTAATTGACCACGTTCTCATAGCATGCAGAGTCCCGTGGAACACATAAGGTCCACTACAATGCATCTAGGGACTGGGACTTTATGCTGGAGACACAAAAAACAATCGACCTGTCGCTTGTCATACCACATTACCGCGCAAGACACCAACCAGTGGATCACCGGTTGAACATGTTCATCGTCGCTACAGCTGCGCCTGTGAAACTGAAAGTCGTGAGCCCTTGATTGCCGTTGTTTCCTGCGAGAAGCTCAAGAGGAGATGGACAGTGTCGACCCGTGCCTCGATGCAAATTCTTCCTTGAGATCCGCGCGGACGTGTCCGACGTTACTGTATGGCTTCCCAGTGACTTCAAGGGCCACATCCGGCATTCGGGCCGGGCATCATACTCTGCTGGTTTTGTAAACCGTATCATGGGGACCGTTCACTTCAATCAAGTCGTATGTGAGCAGTGGGATAGTGACGAGGTAGTCATTCAAACGACGGGTACGGTGACATTCCGTATGTGGGATGTTCACGTCAACGCACCCGAGAACTCCCGGAAAGAAACGTTGAAACGAATACTAGGTTCGTGTTCAAAGAAATCTGAGGGGACGTGTCGTGGTATCGACTGGGACTTCTTGCTGGATGACTAGTTCTTGGTTTTCTTCCCCTCCTTCTTTTTCGTTCGATATGCTCCATTCCTGTGAAAGGTGGTGGAGCAGCGGCAGGTTTGTCGCACGGGATGTCTATTTATTATGCGGCCGTTGACGTTGCCGATCAGTTTCAGTATGTAGCCTATGTAGCCATCCCTTGCCTCCACTTATCCATAATCACTGTAGCCCTAGTCATTCATTCGCCAGCGTTGGCTGCGTCATGCAAGATTGCAACTGAGGTCTGTAATTGATAAAATTAGTGGCGGACTGCGCCGTAAATCCAGCGGGTTAGCTTATGTAACGAAATGCGTAGTTGCGAACGTCGGCCACCCCTTTCGCGTGAAGCTGATGCATGCTGAGCACGATTGGCGCGGACTAGCGGCTAAACATTTGCCATCATCTGATGGCACCGGATGGCCCGATGCCACCGTTCTGACGCTGGTGAGCATTGAAATCGAGATATGCCGTTTAAGGACCACCGGTTTCCTCGCAGCAGCCTTTGATGATACTTCTAGCCCTCTTACGAGGAGCCTCAGTAGTGAACGAGAGCCATAATGGCCGACTCATCGAGCGATCGGTCTTCACAAGGGCTCTGATCGTTAAAAACATAGGGCTGGCTGCTGCTCATGGAGTCATTTAACGCTGTGCGATGCGTAATTTTGGTGATGTGGCATCGGATCGGGAGCGTCGTGGTCACCTCTTGGTCATACGTTGAACTGAGTGACCCTCTCCGCGCCTTGTCCACTGGTTAGCCTTCTGTGATCTCGTCTTGTGCATATCACTTACATATCTGCCGTGGTGTGGTCTGTCGTCCACATTATCTCTCTTAAGACCTACCCAACATCTCTTGCAGGTCACCAACGCGTAGCTTCCTATGGACAGGCCTACACATCGAGTGATGACTCTTGTCGGTAGTCTGTCTGCCTCGACGTGCTTGCCATTGACGACAACATTCGCGGAGAAATGCGCGCCCGGCCATCCTTGGTACACTGATTCAGGCCGGGGGATACACTCAGTTGCGGTGTTTGAAGGGACTAGCCCGTATGTCTCGCTTGAAGCTGTTGTTAACTTCGCTTTAGACTTTTATTTATGGTAATTGTTACATAAGCAACGTACACTTGGTACCATTTTCTAGTAGCTTGACATATGTCCTATCTTTATGGGCATTCTACTGTACCAAACTACCATAGTTCTCATAGGTAGTCACTCTGATATCAGTAGCTTGACATCTACTGAGGTTCTCATAGTTCACTTAACCTCTGCACAACATTCCCTTTAACAGTCGCTGCCTCCTAATTTGGGCCACAGCAAACGTCGTATCCGATTGCCCGCTAATCACCTCCTCATCTATTTGTCGCATTCTACAAGGTCAACATACCCTGATTATTGTACTGTCCTTTTCCGGCATCTGAATCATCGTCGTCTTCACCTCTCACCAGTGCGGCAATTGATGTTCAAGTCTGCCATTCTGCTGTACCAAGTCCAAGCTTCTCACACACCATCTGACAGGCCGCCTGTTCCTTGTTCGTGTGCGATTCTTTCTTTATAACGGTATTCGTCTACCGTATGCTCCGCCGTAATGATGTTGCAACAGATGCCAAGCGAAGACTTTTCTAGCTCTGCGCTCACCCCGTATTTCGGAAGGTACCCTACAACTTATTACGACAGGTCTAGACCTCTTCGCCAGGATCACCTCCGGCAACACTTCCAACAATGGCCCTACTTCGACTTGCCTCAGTGGTGGTACAGAAAAAAAAATACTGCGACAATACAGTCACGATGCAGTTTGTCTACACAACAACGAGCGATACTAGTTTCAGCCGCCAGTCCCCAGTCACATTACGACTCGTCAACGCATCCTTGTACATTAGGTCTCGAGCATCTAGCAATTAGTGGACAACTGATTAAGAGGGGTCATGTTTACCTATGCGTTCCTATTCGCATTCCTATCACCGCATTTTGTACTTACTAGGTCAGTGATATCTAGCACTTGTTGGACTAATGGACGATTCGGCAATCCCACAGGTCTCGTCATTAGTGGAGTCGCCAACGGGGAAGGATAAAATGACTCTCAGCGGTGTCATATCGTGGCATTCACTTGGTGCCAGACTGCTGTCTACGTACATGTGCCTGTCACGGAGGCCTCGCCCATCCTGTTTTCCAGGGCTGGGGAATGACGGCATTCCATGATACGTTGGACGAGGATGAGACTATAAATGCAGGTCGGATTGCAGCCTTGGCACTAGGATGGAGGGGACGTATCAATTTTCCGGGTCAACGGTGCTGATCATGCGAGGTTTTTGCTTCATCCTCTTCGCATTTTCACTGCTTGACTGATTCGTAGTCGTGACCAGTGTCTTGCAGTCCATCGGAATACTGGTCTCGCTATTTCGTTTGTGGTTCCGACTGCAGATTCGACGCCTGTGGTGGGAAGATGCGTGGGCATTCATCGTGTGCATTTGTGCTATCATCTTTGTGACCTGTGAGTGGATGTATCTGAAAGGTGGTGCGTATCAGACCTTATCATTGTGGGACCGTCGAGTACCCAACGTGACACAAGTAGGTTGGGAAGTGACAGTCGTCGGGTTTTGGGGATACACCACATCGATGCCTTGTGTAATATGGTACGCCTCACGACTGCTCCGCTCGTTCGTCGCTAAACGGACCTGCCTTGAGGGCCGCTCGCATGAGCATACTGTTCTCGATAGCCCGCATTGTCCATCCAACCGACCGTATGCGCCGAATTGTGACCGCAGTGGCCGTCCTCTTTTCTGTGGTATCTCTAACATTCGTGGCGCTCAAACTATGGTGTTTCACTCGGGACCCAAACTGGCTCAAGAACACTGTCTATCACAAGAAACCCGGTCGTTCGTTGCCTACGTGGTTGTATATTTACCAATTGAGTTGTGAGTACGCGCATCGCTCGTCGGAGGTCAAGCGTCAAGTTGAAGACGTGCCTAGCTGACTACGCTGCGGATTTGATACTCGTCTCCTCGGCTATGTGGTTACTACAACGCATGAATCTTCCTAAAAAGCAGCGAACGATGATGACCGCCATCTTTTCTTCAAGTATTATTGTGACCATGGTGTCCACGTTTCGTGCATTGAGTCAGATTATGAAACTGTTGTCCCTCGTTGCACTGGCCATCGACTTGGAGGTATGACCGTATCAGGGTGTCGCGGATTGATGCTTACACGATATACCCAGATAGCCTTTTCCATCATCGTCTGTAATCTTCTCGTGGTCGTGACCCTCCTCTACCGTTGCTTTCGGCGTGCACCGAGCCCAGATGCCACTAGTACTGAGGACGATGACTATATGACACCTGGTGACGCCGGGTTCACAACTATGGCATTGACGACGGTTGATTTCAGTGCGCTTGTCTGCTCGGAGGATGGCAACCAGCGGGGCACCGTTACCCTACGGTGTTGACAGCACTGCTACTCCCTGTCCGCCCTGGCACGGTTGCTATGTGACGACTTACTTATTTATCGTGTACATGAATATCCCCATATACTACAGCATAGATAACCTGGACAACGTGACCGACAAGTGCGGTGGTGTGTCAGGGAATCGTAGCACAAATACGTTATACATCGCTTGATGACCCTGCAGTCTGCAGACACTTTTCGACAGTTGCCAAAAGCGTGGGGTTCTCAAGTGCAGCTGCAACTCGTTCCTTGTCATTGAGCTGCTTGTTCACTAGGGAGACGACCGGTTTCGAATCGGCAAGCGTTTCTTTAATCGGCAATGCGCACCTGCCAGCTCGCTCTGATGGGAGCCAGGCTTTACCCGGAGATCGACCTTGAACCTTGGCGGAAGGCTACGCAACAGTCTCACCCTGATACACAGCCCTGAGGGAGTAGATAAGTCCGAATCGGTCAAGATAAGGCGTTCACGGTACCGATAAGGGTCGACATGCCACAGTGAGGCACGGTTGGTGTGAACTCGACGACGACGTGGTTCTGTCCAACCTCGATTTGTTCAGCTGAAACAACTCGAAGCTCCTCCAAGCTGTTCGGATGCTCTGGATCAGATATAGTCCTTATAAGCTCTAAGAAGGGGGTTATACGTCGTTCTCTAAGATGAGTCCGGGCGGGATTACCGAAGATTTCGTCCTGATCAATCGGCTCGACATCGGTGCTGCTGGTGCTGTCCGCGTCATCGTCGACCCAGAGAGATTGGCCGGTTTCAAACCGAGACTTTATGGTAGACTTGCGCGACGCATATATGGTTGGGTTGGCGTTGAATATCTGAGCGTCCATGACTACGAGCGAAGGGCCACTCGGTGTCATGTCCGACGTGACTTATCTGCAGTAGGTCACGCTAGTATGCATGGTGTCACAGGATCACGTGCTGTCGATATGCCCTCCTTTCCGGAATTCGTGGTCAGGTCTTTCGAGCTCGTCTCTGTGGGGGAACATCGTCCAACATGCCACCCAAAGTTTGTCTTGTCTCCTCTATGTTCTGTGTGTCACATTCATTCGCACTTACCGACTCTGCAGCGCAAGCGTGCGGGGGCTGACACGACCGCCGTGGGCTCGACGGCGCGATCTACCAGAAAATCGTCCAAAACAAGTAAGATATGAGCTCTGCATAGTTCTGGTCTGACCTGTCATGACAGTGCGGGCAAAGAATGGGGCGGCCGACGTAGCTCGGGAAGCGTGCGTGGTTTCTTCTGTTCGACGTTGTGGCGTAGAGAGGTAACTTGCCACCGGCGGCACATTTAGCAGCCCTGGAGAGGTCTGTGGCTTCTCGTCCGCATTATGAAACCCTATTGGAATGCTTATAGCTGTCGACCCCAAAACCTAGAGCAACAGGCAAGAGGACTACTGCCGCAAGTCATCAAGCTCGAAGGATAAAGACCGGTCCACGTGTCTTTGGGTAGGTCCCTGTCTTGCCAGCGCCACGGCTAACCAATTTACAACGTTGACTAGTGCGGATGACGTAAGCAAACTGCATTGCTTAACTAAAATACTTCCGTGGCTAAAATCCACCATCGTAGGAACCCGTCAGTCCCTCCACGACCCAACAGCAGAGCGAGTAAGTCAGCCTTTGGTTCATTTAAACCCCTTCCACTACGTTCGGATCACCTTCATATCTACTACGCCAATCACGGCGATCAGGTTCAAGCGTCGCCTGGTCGCCTTCCTCCATGCGCCTCTCGTCCTTGTGCTGTTTTTCTAACAAACTCGCACCTAGTGATGAGTTGGATAAGCGCAAGCAGACTTCTGTGCGTCTTTCTCGTGTACACTAAAACACTATTACATTGACACCGTTGCCGTTAACTAGCCGACTGCATCAACCAGGGCTGAGTATTCTCTTCAACGAGCACAGGCACTCTTCACGAGTTTTGCGGATGACGACGACCCCGATGTAGTAGGACCAGGAGGTATCGAGAGGCTATGCACGGAGGCTGGTATACCATTGGAGGGTGCCCAGCCTCTCATCTTGGCGTGGCAGTTCAAGGCCAGGGAAGTGGCCAAGCTCCATCGTTCAGAGTGGCTCCAGGGGACTGAGGCTCTGCGGTATGCAAATAAAGTACTCCACTTTGGCGAAGTTAGCTGACCCTGTACGTAAGCATTTCGTCCTTGCCAGTCTTGGCAGCAGCACTAAAGGAGCTGGATGACCTGGTCGTTCACGATGAGGAACCAATCATTTCAGGTCCTTCGTTGCCTTGCGTCAAAAAACGGGATGGACTTGTCCTTCAGGAGCCCTATAATAGAGCGCGTTATTGGCAGTATGCACTGGACCGCAACGTTGCTTTTGCAGAGTTATATCAATATTGTTTCACGCTCTCTAAGCCACCGTCAGTGCCCTGCACCATACTGCTACGTGTGCTGACCCTTCTTTCAAGACAAGGTAGAAATTTGGACATAGAGGTGATCAATTGTATCGCCCTGTTTTGCATATCCTCATGCACTAGTAGACAGCCATGGCACTATGGTCGGTATCACTGGCTCCACGGTATCCGATCGTTACTGAGTTGACCGACTTTTTGAACGTGAGCGTGTCATTCTATGCTTCAGGTCGCTATAATGACGTTCAACAGGAATGTGGGTCCTACAAAGGAGTTAACAAAGACATTTGGAGCATGGTACAATCTTTCAGGGAAACGAATCCAAGAATATGCTGATTTAACATTCCAGGTGTACGAATTTTGCCGGACGATCAACGGGGAACTTAGCAACTACGAGGTCGACGGGGTATGCTTTCTTCACGACCGACATTTGCGCCCTCAACACTTCTTTCTCTAGGCCTGGCCTACCTTGCTGGACGATTTCGTTGCGTGGAAGTTGGCCAGGGTGGCATGCTCAACAGGCGAAGCGCCTGCACCGACGGACGAATGAAGACGATGACCTAAGACACTCTACGTACAAAGCTTGCTTTCACATATTCCACGCACTTCGTATCTTCCATATAGGGACTCTAGCATTTCCATTTGTGCATCAATCCAGAAGTTCATTTAGCTCGCGACGAGGGAGTGAGGTGACTCGCCGAATGAATCCGGTCGTGAAACAAACGAGAGCGAGGAGTGCGACGAGTCTGATTGGTCAGCCATGACATGGCTGCGGTTCAGAAAGAATGGCGGTGGGTGCACAATCAATGGCAGCATGTGCAAGTACTCCCCCACATCTTCTTCCCAAACCCTTTCAGAAATCGTCCACATCAACCGGCCGTACTCCTTGCATCCTTTCCATTGCCTCCTTCAGCTCCGTCTCAGCAAAAACAGCTGCCTCCTTCGCAACTACAAGCTTCTTCTCAAGCTCTTCCGCAGTCATCCGCCTCAGTTTACCGTCCATCTCAACCATACCGATCCCATCAAACCTCTTCAGAGTGTTTCCGATGCGGGGCATGAATGCATGACGATCCCAACCACTATCGTTGAATGCAAGGACAGCGCGGACAGCGGCTGTGTTAATGTCGCGGTGAAGTTCCTCCAGTTTGGATAGTTGGACTTCCATCCACCGGGCACGGCGTTCGAGGGCAAGCGTTAGCGCAGCGACTTCGTCTTCCTTACCCACTACATCGTCACCCGTATCGTCCAAGAAATCATCACCTTTGAGCATGTCCCTAAGGACACCATCAAAGGACGAGCTATCATCCCATGTCGTGCGGGGAAGGAGTCGCAATAGATCAGAAATGGTCTGGGTCAATGTCTCCAGGAGTTGTTGGAAAGAAGATACGGCGTTGTCAATAGAACCAGAAGGCATGTTGGTCGCAAACGACCCACCACCAACCGAGAGAGCCGATAGAGCATGAACCAAAGGGCCATATTCCAGTGGCATCTTTGCAGCGGGATTGATCTTCTGCACGTCAAAGAACGGGTGGTTAGGAAGATCCATAGACGGGTATCTCACGTCAAGTTCGTCCAATGCGTCTGCAAGCGATGTTCGTTCAACAAGACACGCTCGATCGACAGACTGCGCTCGAGACGCGCTGGAGCTTGGTGATACGACCTCATTACTCTTGCCAATGGATACCATCAGTACATCTGAAGCAGAAATGGAGGGCGCGGCTGATATCTCGTCAATGACAACTTCACTGTCCTTCGGAATTTTGATAGGACGAGTAACTGGTTTGTTCTTTTTCGGTAGCTTCGAACGGATGGGAGCCTGGATGGCGGGCTCAGGCACCTTGGGAGGAGCAGGGGTTGGCTTGTCGGTGTTGCCCTTTTTCGGCGTCGCAGGAGCCCTGAGACTTCCACCTGGCTTCCCTTGTCCCTTCGTTCTCTCTTTCTCTCCCTCCGCTTTTTCGACTTCTGCACGTTTTCCCTCTTGTACTTTTGCGGTCTTGTCCCTCTCGGCATGGGTAGCCTTCTGCTGGGCCTCCCTCTCCCTCTCAAGCTTTTCTTGTTCAACCCTTTCCCATTCCGCCTTCTCCGCCTTCTCTCTTGCTTCCCTTGTTGCGGCCAATCTTTCCTGTTCCACTAATCTCTCCTGAGCAAGACGTGCCCTCTCGGCGGCACGTGCGGCGGCCTTCTCCTGTGCTGCCTTCTGTCGTTCGAGTGCACGTTCTGTAGCAGCAGCTTTCTTGGCGGCCTTCCGTTCGACTTTTGCTCGCTCACTAACATCTTCCGCTTTTGACGTATCAACAGCTGGAATCTGCACCTCGGATGGGGTCGCCGCAGTTATGGAGTTGTCTGTCGCCGTGCCAAGGGCAGGAAATTCCGCGGATGATAGAGCAGGCAACGGGGAAGTCGAAGTCGAAGCCGACACTGGCAATCCATGAAGAAAACAAACGTAGCAGAGAAAGGTCCGTCAGTATCATTATACCAGAAATAGGAACACGCCCAAGAAAAGGCGAAGGGAAGTGGAGAGTGATCAGGGAAGGGGAGCATCAAGGAATAGATGAGATGGATATGAATAACAATAGATGTGAATATAACTTCAGAGCGAGTCATGAATGGTCGGCGTCATCACCACGAACAAGTACTAACGTCTCCTGCAGCTTCACGAATTCATGGCGGTACTGCGAGTGGGTGATGACGAGGAAAGACGCATTCATTCAACAATTATGGCCGTTGATAATATTTCCGCACTGAAAGCACGGCACTCGGTACTCTGACCTGGGACTCCCTCCCCTAGGCAAAGGAGAGACACTCACTATCAAGAAGAGTCGGTCGAACCTTCAAGAGATCCGCCTGCGCCTCATCGCCGTTACTGCTTCCAGTATGACTAACGAGAGGGCCTTGTAAATAGGCCAATCCAGGAGGAGATCCAATAGCCATATGCAGTGGTGCATGGTGCATACCAGCAGCAGAACGGGACGGGGGATAGGCCATACTGGAGTTCGCAGGAACCGCTGAAGGGAGCATGGGTGACGCAAATCGAGCGGACATGATCGCCGGGTCGCTGAACGGCTGGTTCTGAGAATACGGATAGTGATCTATGCCTTATCAAGGGGAAGAGGATCAAGAAGGATAGTTGAGTAGGAATAGGCAATATTAGTTAGAATTGCAGAAGTAACAGTACAAAAGAAGAAACCGTCAATGTTTGCTGTGATACCTCACACAAGGAGAAATCTCCTACCAGGAGGTCCGTTAGGCATCGCGCCCGCTCGCTCACGACTGGTCTGGATAAACTCGCGAAGCTGTGCCTCGCTCACAATACTATGGTCGAGGGGCTGAAAGCGGGTATGCTGTGATTGTGGCTGTGAATGAGTCTGTGTTTGGGGTGCATGTTGCGCCAACAATGAAGTTGTATACCCATGCTCAATGTGGGGAGCTAAATTCCAATGAGGTTGAGTCGACGAAGTAGCTTCGCTCGAGAAAAATGAGTGGTGGCTGTCACTCCCACTAAGTGGAGAAGCGGGGTTGACAGGGGATGATGCGGCTGTGGAGCCATGGCGACCTCGCGCGAATCCAAACCTTGACATCTTCCTTTCCTCATCGCTAAATGGAGATACTCCGGAAGTGGACGAAACACCCTGAGGTGGCACAATCGAGTCCTCACTAACCTCCCCAAATGGATTAAAGGAACCAATATAGCTAGATCCTGCTGACTGGCGTTCGATAGGTGTACCGCGCAGAGAAAGGGGATCATACATTGACCGATTGGTATTGTGTGGGTATGTAAGACCAGGTGGTGCAACGAACGCTCGTGGATTGTGGTGCGGCGGCGGCGGCGGCGGCGGCTGTGGACGCAGGGCAGGGAACATATCCATGAAACCGCCAGTCAGAGGCGTGTTGGCTTCCGCCTCGAGATCGGGGAGTGTGGTACCCACGTTCAAGTCCTCTCCAGCAAGTTTGGGATCCAAGTTAAAACTAAATCCACCAAATTCGTTGTCATCTCCTGATACCATTCTAAGCGTGCGATCGAGATCGGGAAAGACGCTGACACTGGGGATGGCCGGCGCATTTTCACGTCGAGACTTCACATCGTCCAGAAGAGCCTGAGCGGCAGTGGATATTTGATAAGTAGACAACGAGTGAATTCCAGGGGGAGTGAGAAGGTCCACCTTGTGAGAGAGTGGCGGTAGACCAGGCGGTCCAGAAAGGCTCGGAGGCACATCTGGTGTGCCCTGAAGAACAGACTGCTCAGATTCAGTTGATCGCGGACGGACTGGACAAATATCCTGAGAGCCCGAACCGGCATCAGAGTCCATTACCAAAGATGGAGCAGGAGAGATGGAGGGTTGTGGAGCACCCAACTCTTTGGTACGCAATGATTTGACTTCCAAGGGGGTAGCAGATCGCTGAGGTAGTGTAATAGCAGCTGGGGTTGGAGGGCGTGAAGATGTGACGGACGGTGTTTTCGTACTCCCTGCGGTAGACCCGCCCTTCCGATCGTGATGCGAGCGACTCGGTGGCTTTGCATCAACGACAGCGCTGGCATTGCGAGATTGACGCTGACCAACCCGTCTATTTGGTCGCTGAGTGATTGTGATAGAAGACTGGGTAGTGGCGGCGCTCGATGGCTGCTGTGGCACTGTCTTGCAACCCCACGCCGCGGCACGCGGTAAAGCCCCTGTAAATCATATTAAACCATGCGCGTATTTGATCATACAACCTTACCTTCACCTTCCTTTATGGTGCGTGAAATACTTTCCGTATCTTTGATCGTATGCTTCCTAGGAGGACAAGTGAATAGCAACCTGGTGAATTGAAAAATCAAACCCACAATGTGGTAAGGTCCTCCTTTGTGAAACAATCCTTCTCGTCACCCCATTCATGCAGATTCATGCAAGTGTGATCTGAACAACTAACACCGCGGAGAAATGCCATACAATATTTTGTTGTTCCATAGCTGGCTCGCATGACCTCGCGGCCTCCCCCAGGGGAAGGGGTGCCATCAACTGTCGAGATACACCGAGCTGCATCTTCCCGGCGGTGGTAGGTGATATAAAGGCCAAAGACGGGAGTGCCACCACCTGATGGAGTGCGCTTAACAAGTAAGATCTTGGATATCCTGCCATATTGACCAAAGTAGTCACTCGAACGCAGAGTAGGGATGAGCTGAACGAAGTTTGAATAAGTGTGGTTTAGCTAAATCAATGGTCTGCCTACCTCCTCTTTGGCGAATCGAGGACCAATCCCAACCACATAGACAACGTTACGTTGAACCACACGCACATTGGCAAGTTGACGACGTCCCAGCACCTCAAGCTCTTTACGTTCGCGCTCGCGTTGCTTCTTTTGCTGCGTGAGACGCTTATGACTGAGTGCGCACGCAATGATGAGCAAATCAGGGGGGCAAACTCGAGACGAAATAAGCATACTCTTCCTTTGCGATAGCTTTGAATTGGACGGCTTCATCAGTGTACTCCCTTCGACAAGCGGGGCAACGACCATTAAGGTTCTGCTTGATGTGGTGCCAGCAGAAGCGGCAGACCTGGTGAAGAAGTCAGATACGGGTTTCATAAATGTTACGTAATGATCCAATACCTGGTAACCGCAGACACATGGCTTGAAATTGAGGTCTGAAATATCCATCTCCTCGAGACAAAGTGGACATTCGGCATCCTCCTATGTCGATCGGGAAGAGACGTAATTTCCTGAGAGAGGAACAAACACACACGAATGACTTACAGCATCGTCATCGCTCCAGTACGCATCCTGCACACCAGCCAAGACATGGGATTTTGACTGATGTGCAGAGAAACCTGCATGTACAACAGGTGCTGGTAGAGATGGATGGCCCTGAATTCTGGTAGAGGACATTATGGGTATGCAACAGGTGCTGCGAACGACACGACAGACGATGAGGACGAGAGAAGGAAAAGTTGACGAGATGCGAGAACGAGGTTAAAGCTACAAACGTGACGCACAATGAGGCCAACCCCCGTCTCTTCTTTCCCACGCCTCGCCCTGTATTTACTTGTGTTTGTACCCAGCAGTAAAATCTTTTACACTATCTAAATAAATATTTCTGTCTTCTCGACCCTCCTACCGTTATGTATGCTCGTCTGCTCGTTCGTTGGCCGCGCTTTTCTCCCGTCGTGCTCAATGCACACGCCAGAGCATTTCGCGCGACGTCGCTGGCACCAAATGCTGCTGCTACCTTGCACCCGAGATCGACAGCCCCAAGGCTTGCTCCCGAGCCTCCGGTTGATGAAGATACCAATCAAGCACACTTTTCATCCACCAAGTTCGCCAATGCGCCCATTTCAGACCGTTCCAAGCTAGCAATTCCACACGAGTACGCACCGCTCCATCCGTCGTCATTTGGCGCGTAACTGTCGCAGTGCTAACCGCGTCCCAGGTACATGAGTGACGTCCAAGGTGTGCATGCTCCCCTTGCGCGCGGTAAAATAGCATACGGTAATACTCATCCGTCCATGTAGAGGCAACGCTCGAGGTACGCAATTTTGACAAATGATCACTGTCGCTTACCTGTCATGCAGCTTGGCCTTTCCGGTACAGACTTGCTTGTTCAGGCAAAGACTGGGACGGGTGCGTGTGGCGTCCACTCTTAACCGCAGGTGTAGATATGTATCATAGGTAAAACGATGGCTTTTCTGCTACCCGCCATCGAGCAACTCGTCAAAAAAACCATTCCTCGCGTGGGGACCACCTCTATTCTGGTCTTATCTCCGACGCGGGAACTAGCTATGCAGGTCAGTATCACACCCTACCTCTGGCCTCCCAACGTTTTACCTTTGTGTTCTTAGATTCAAAGAGAAGCCAATACTCTCGTGAAACATCATCCTTTCCAGGTGCAGGCTCTCATTGGTGGTACCAGGTACCTTTGCGTTCTTTCATTGAAAACACCACTCACGAGATTGTTTAAAAGTATCAACATGCAAAAGAAAATGCTAACTATGCGGCGCTGTGATATCGTCGTTGCAACACCCGGTCGGCTCCTCGACCTTCTGCGGTCGACAAATTTGGCCGAAAAACTGCGCTTCATTCAGACCATCGTGTTGGATGAGGCAGATCGCTTATTAGACGTGGGGTTCAAGGATACCTTGAACTCGATACTCGAGTACCTCCCTGATCGTGACCAAAATCCCAGACAGTGTATGCTCTTTTCAGCAACCTTAGGTCGGGACGTCAAAGAGGTCAAGTATTTCCCCTCTCTTGTACATACTAAGACCGATATTTATTGTTCTTTCTGCAGATAGCCGCGCTCTACTTGGCCCACGACCACAAGTTCGTATCCACTGTAGCAGAAGATGAAGTTCGCACTCACGAACACGGTACTGTGCTACACTGTAATTTTTTGCTACCCTATCTAATCCTTCGTACCCAGTCCCTCAGACATGCATCACTGTACCAATTAGCGACACTGTGAAAGCTACTCTTGCCGTCTTACGAGATGATGCTGCCGAACACGGGGAGAGGTCAAAGGCAATGATCTTCTGCACGACTACTTGGGGTACCTCAGTCATGGCCAAAATCCTCGAGGATGTGGGTTATGGGACGTTGCCGCCCGTCTATGAGATACACAGCAGAATAACCCAAAATAGGCGTTTGTCTGTTGCACAAAGTTTCAAAAGGGCAAAAAGTGGAATATTGGTAACATCCGACGTCACCGCGCGGGGTATGGACTTCCCCGGGTCAGTTGCCCTGCATTTGGTCGATACTCCTGCTAAACAATATTGTTGACAGAGTAACGCTTGTCGTGCAAGTTGGACTTCCCTCTTCTAGCGAACAATACATCCACCGCCTTGGTCGTACAGCTCGTGCTGGCCGATCCGGTAAGGGTGTAATCATCCTCACTCCTCATGAATCTGGTTTCCTTAGAACGCCGAGTATGCGAGTCATTCCAGTCCAACCTCACCCAGAATTCCAACTCCCTTCATTATCCCACCCGGTGCTTGACAAAACCCTGCAAATTCAGGCGTACAGCGCGTGGCTTGGCTTCAACGTACAGTATGCCAGCAAGATGTTTAGGTCGAAGCAGCAATTTGTTAATGAAGCAAACAAGTACGCGCGAGACGTGCTCGGGTGGGCGGACGAGTCCGAGACACCGCCACTCAGTCCGATAACTGCGCGCAATCTCGGGATATGCGGTTTAGATGGAGTGAATACGGGCAGGAGTAAGTCTGGGTGGGATGAAGACCATCGGTCCCCCGAACCCGCGGCACGTAGATCACGGTGGGATGGCGATCGATCTGGTCATAGATATGAACGAGCAGGACACTCGACGGGTCCAAGTGCTTACAGACGACCGTGGCAGGATAGAGATTTGTCTGATCGTAGGTTGACGGGATATCGACGCTCGACCCTCCGGGATACCGCTGAACACTCGTCTTACGGACGGTCCCGGCCTGAATTTAGTCGCTAGCCGCATTGAAATGGTGGTCGGGTTTTAAGGAAAAAAGGCTGGAATGACGGGTATTGATGTCAGGATGTCCGTTATCATTACTTAGATTACCGTAGTATCGTCGACCCTAGTAGACCAGTAGACTATCCATTTGCATCGTTTACCGCTCGAACGGGTGACACTTCAATCAACACGCATTATTGAATCATGGAGGGCGTTCCACAGCACTCTCGTGGCCTGCAGTCCCAAGCTGGTCAGCCCAATGCAGAAGAGCAAGCGCAAAGAGAGGCAGAAGATTCCATGCGTAGAGACATGATGGCTACTGTGCTGGACACTGCTGCTCGTGAGCGGCGTAAGTACTCCTCATCTCATTCTCAAAGCTGACCTAACGCCTCTCGATGGGTACGGCTGATCCGCCAATCTACCCTCTGGCCTAAATGCCCCTTCATCATACGACGACGACGGGTGACGCCCTTGCACCACGATCCCTACAGTCTCCCGCATTGCGCTCGTGAGTCTCGAACGATCACGGCAGATCGAAAGCATCCTCGTTCGAATGGCGCAGTCCGGCCAGCTTCGCGGGAAAGTAAGCGAAGAGCAGCTCATCGGGCTCTTGGAGCAGGTGAGCAGAACATGAACACCGGCCTTCCTGATCAGAACCCTCCCTATCCACTCCTGTACCCCCGTCTTCTCTCTTACTAGGTCCACTCACGGCGCATGTGTTTACAGATGGAAGAGGCACAAAACAAGACGAGCTCGAAGAAAACGACGATAAAGGTGCGTGGCTGATGCTACGAGTGCTATTCTCAAGGTTGACAAAAGATCCTGTCGCCAGTATCAACGGAGGCGGGACATTGATGATGACGATGACTTTTGACCTGTTCGATGTCGCCTCGCGTCGCTTTACGACCTCGTCGTGTGTTGTTATGCCATTCAAGTGCATTGTTGTACTCATTGGTGTTCACAATCACTACTTAGAGTTTCGTGGTCGGCAGATTTCTTCGACGGACGGCCGTTCTCAAGCTGACATCTTCCGACGAGTATTTCACTCATCGATTACTGGCTTTCAGGCATAGTATTCTCTGACAAACCTCCCCCACTTCACAATCACAGGTTTAACGATCAAACTCCATTCCTTCCCATTGTATTGCCCCCTTTCTGGACGCGGAAAAGTAAAAATTTCCCTGTGGACCGCACCACCTAAGTAGAGGTGATGTTAGTCGTGAAACAGTAAATCATATTACGCTCACAATCGAGGCACGCAGTCTCTCTGGCAGGGGTCTTGGGGAATCTCGTGGCAGAGTCGGATGTGCTATTTGGCCAGCCTGGATTAAAATAGGGTGCATGCAAGGACAAATCTGCCAGTTCGATGTGGACGAGTCGTTCGACGCGATGACAGAAAGGACCGGGATCGCCTGCTTTAATGTTCCCTTTGAGTAAACTCCCGCCTGTCTCATCATCGACTTCGACCGTGCCCGGCCACCACCCACGCGGAATTTGCACTTTGGAACCACATTGCTTGTCCCACTGATCGAGCCTCTTGGTGAGGTTGACGGCGCGACCGACTTTGAGTTGTATCACGTCTAGTCGTTTGGGATCTGTATATTTCAACGCCATTAAAGTGCAGGGGTCTGCGGGGCGGAAGACCAGGAGATGACGCTACCTTGAATCTCAAACGTATAAATATATCCTGGCGCATCAGCGGGGGACACTGCTTTTTCCATTTCCACTCTCAATGCTAATTGAGTATCCAGCTGCAGGTATTTAGGTATATAATCTGCGAAACAAGATCAGACGACTGTCTCTCCTCTTGACTTTCCAGAGGTCGCATACGACTGAATTCGACAAATCTGTCCGCATGTCCAGTCCTTCGGACATAGAAACCAGTTTGGGCGGTGATCATAGCCTCCTTATGTTGGTGACAATACAAAATGGGCGTAGGATCCAGATGGGAGTGCGTCACGGGAAGCCTGACTTGTCTGGAGCACTGTTTGCCGGCCTTGGTCATACCACCACAGCGTATCGTGTTTTTCCCAGGAGAAGATGGTCCGGGAGAAGGAGGAACTGAAGCAGCACGCGGTCTAGGAGGGGTCACATTCAGCGTTGGCTGAGAAGGGGCAGTCACAGCAGACAGCCGCGGTTTCGATGCTGTTCTAGGTGACACAATAGAATCTGAGTGTGGTCGTGGAAGAACATGAACAAAGGGCGGAGCAAGAGTATGTTTTGTCGGGACACTCGGTCTCAGGGACTCGAGAGCATACTGCAGCGTCAACGAATGCTTCCCAGTGTGGGGTAAAGGAATCACTTTAGGTGTGGGGGTCTGGTTCGGTAGCGGCGCCGCTGTTCTGGCATCGTGGTTGACAGCTGGCGGGGGTGGCACAAGAGGCGGGCGATGACGGCTGGTGAGCGTGGCATTCGACGCCAGTAGCCCCGGATTGAAGTCGCTAACAAAGGTGATCCGATGGTCTGGTTGACCGATAGGACAAGGTAGATCTGGGAGCTTTTTGTCAACAGGTTTACTGCCCGCCAGAGCGAGTGCATCGAAACTCTCGATGAGATCACGCCGTTCTGGAGGAGCAGGCAGCGGTTTGCTCATGATAGCTGGGACTAATGCGCTGTAAAGGGACGCAAGCTCTCTCGCTTGCGCCCGGGGAAAAAGGCAGACGTGGGGAGGACAACAGCGGAAACCTGACTCGAGGGGAATCAATGTTGATATGCATCGCCATACACGCTTGCCTGAAATGATGGGAAACCTTCTTGCGGCTCAAACAAACTTCTGGTGTCCCTCCAACTCGCGTACGTCCCTACCCGTCTTATATTTCTTTCATGGGATGCAACGCACTGGGCTCTGACATATCTGATGCCATGCACTACGCTCTCAAGGGAGAGCGGCGGCCTAGAAAACCGTTCACTGATTTTTTTTTAATACTTACGCTGCTCGAAACCGTCGTTGACTGCTACATCTGCTAGGTCGTCAAAGCGAACAGTAGTATTGCGTACGGCTGTCGACTGGTACTCCAATCACACCTACCACCATGGCTAGCCCGGATCCACAAGACGTCGTTCCCCTCTTGGGTGAAATAACTGCGAGCATGGCCTCCACCAGGCAGCTCATTCAGTCTTTAAAAGAAAAGTAGGCAACCAGGCAGTAGCGGACCGACAGATCCTGACAGAACCACTTGCAGATACTCCTTGGACGACTTGGACACTAGAGATGGCATATCGCTCTTGTCTGTCAAACACCACCTCATGCTATTTTACCTTCAGTCCCTCGTCCTTCTCGTCGCGCAGCGTGCAGCTGGTGACACACTACAAAACCGCACCCCACCATCCCTGCCCTTCAGCACCGCCGAACGCGACGCACGCGGGGCAGATGTAGGCGATCGGGTGGATTCAATGATCGAGGGCCGCATCGTGTTCGAGAAGATAAAGGCTCTGGAAAGCAGGATTAGGTATCAGATCGAGAAGCTCGTTCGTATCGCAGACGCAGACGATGCGTCAAAAAACATTGCCGACGGTGAGTTGTGCGTGCTTGCTCTGATCTAGTGTTCACTGATAGCGCTGCCGTTCCCGTTAGACCCCTTGGCTTTCCGACCCAACCCTGAAAACCTGGTCAACAACGACCAAGACCCAGACGCGGCGTTGGACGGGGATGTCGATAAAGAGGCGGAAAACCGCGATGGTATTTACAAGCCTCCCAGACTAGCGCCAATGCCCTACACAGAAAACACTGGCGATAGACGCTCTAAACGTCAACCCATTCCAAAAACGCTCTCCTCACTCCTTCATCAAGATCCGTTGCGGCCACATATTGAGTCTTCCTCTGGCCTGGGGATGATGCCCGCGCTGGCTTCGGATCGTGCACGCGAAATTCAACGGATGACAGAGTTTGAGGAGGAGAACTTTACGCGGCTCATGATGAAAAAGAAGGACGTGCGAAGGCGGAAGCAGGATGAAGCGGACCTCGCGTTGGGTGGAACGGGCTCTGCTCATGGACGGCGCCGTGGCCATGGGTTAGAAGATGAATTTGAGGATGTGTTGCGCTCTGTGACAAGGACGAGGGCGAGTGCTATGGGAGACGGGTATGAAGAACTTCGACAAAAGGGCAAGAAAGTAGACGCATTATCTCGGTCTAGGGTGAGGATGCGGGAGGGTGCGGGAGAGGGAGAGGATGAGGATCGTCCAGTGAAACGAAGTCGATTTCAGAAGGAGAGACGAGTTCTCAGTAGGCAGAGGGCCAAGGCGAGAAGAAGGTAGACAGATTGTCTACGTCGTTACCGAATGAGGAAGTCCCCCTATTGTTCACGAGTTGCTGGCGCTGAAACCAGTCGTGATACTCTTCACTCACACCCACCTAACGAAGCCAGCGGGGATGGCACCCATCAGACTCCAGAAACGCGTAGCAGTTGGCGTCGTTGCCAGCACTGGGTCTAAGAGGCGCAAAGTCGAGACCAGAGCAGCAATGTCAGTGCCTCGTCATTGATCTTCCCCGACTCGTGTGACGTGCTGATCCTTTCTTCCCTCAGATCGACGATCGCCGTAATGGCCACAAGAACCGGCGATGCCACCGAAGGCGTGAGCGATTTCATCCAGAATCTCGAACGGGATACAATGGGCGTTTCGTGGAGGACAGCTCTCAAAGCAGAGTTTACCAAGCCCTACTTTCGCAAGGTGTGACCTCAACGGCTTCATTTACACGCAGACGGCGTATATGTTGGTGCTTGTTGATCCTCGCCCGTTTTCCCCATGCAGCTCAAAGATTTCTTGGTTTTGGAGACCAAGTCGCATCAAGTATTCCCACCAGGTGAGTTTGGACCGGGTGTCCGCTACCCAGTGCGTTTGAGGCCCATGTACGAACATATGAACTCGTGAACTCGTCCCAGTTGGAGACATCTATTCGTGGTCGCGGTTGACGCCACTCGACACCGTCAAGGCTGTCGTAATTGGACAGGCAGGATCGTCTTTCTCGTCTCCCGTTCTTCTCATTCACCACTATTTCACACCAACAGGACCCATACCATGACACTGGCCAAGCACACGGTCCGTCATATCACGCGAATGCCTTCACCTGCTGACGCTGCCTTCACTTGAAAGGACTCTCGTTCTCTGTTCTGCCACCAACAAAACTGCCCGGATCACTCAAGAACATCTACAAACAACTCGCCACCGACATCCCTACCTTTTCCCCTCCAAAAACAGGGTCGGGCACCTCTTTTCCTTTTCCTAAATTTCGCTCACATCCTGATTGCGACGACTTCAATTCCAGAGACCTCACGCCCCTCGCCGAGTCCGGTGTTCTCTGGCTTAACACCTGCCTCACCGTTCGCGCCCACAAAGCCAACTCGCATGCTAAAAAGGGATGGGAGTCCTTCACCGACGCCGTCCTCGGTGCCATCCTCGCGCGCGCCGATAATACCGGTCACGGAATTGTGTTCTTTGCGTGGGGGCTCCCGGCACAAAAAACGTGCGAGCGGTTGCGGATTGACGAGGTATGTCGTTCTAGTTTTTTTTTTTTTTTTTTTTTTCTTTTTTGGCACGTTTGTCTATCGGATGGTCTTGCTGATGCATACATTTTCTTTTGTGTTGGTTTAGAAAAAACATCTGGTGTTGAGGTGTGCTACCCATTCTCAGATATTTCGCTTTCTTGTCATGGCTGAGAAGCTGACGCTCCACCCTTAGATCTGCGCATCCGTCTCCCCTATCCGCGCATCGCGGATTCCTTGGAAATGGGCACTTCAAACGGGCAAACGAATGGTTACGCGAAAACAACGCAGATGCGATCGACTGGACAGTCCTTGGTGTCCCGACGACGACCTCTTCGTCAAAGTCTGGGTGACACCAACTTCAACCATCGCCCCAAGCATGTTCTGCTGTATGTTGTCCATGTTATTCAGATTAAAGGAATATAGGCATTCGATACGAGTTGAATCCCCAATTTTGGCCTGACTTGTTGCTACAACCGACGAGTAAAAAGGAAGCAAGAAAAAACACTAAAGATACATTTGAAACAGTTCCTCGACAAATCGCATCATCTGAACCATGCCACAACGTCGTCTCATGCTCGCAGTTCTTTTGTTTTTCTAGTGACCCTGGTTGGATGAGTGGGCTCACCGCCTGTTCCATCCACTCCCAGAGCTAGCACCCGAACCCGAACCCTGGCCAGGACTTGGAGTACCAAGGTGGTTCATGTCCGGTGACGTAAAGTACCCTGCTGCAGCAGCGTTAAATACACTGGCATCAGAGTGCATCAGCGGAAATTGCCCCTGATGCGCAAAGTTTCTCGCCGCTGCTGCTGCAGCTAGCATGTTGAACTGGGATATGTTGGGTGAGTGTATTTGTACTGGCCCCGGTCCTGGTGTGCCTGGCGTCTGGGAGGATGGCGTAGATGGTGGCGAGAGTGAAGTCGGTTGGGCGAAAACATGACCGGTGGGACCCCCCCCAGGGGGGAAGGCCGTTGTCGGCACTGTCAACGGGGGTCTCCAGTTCTGTCCAAGCGGTCAGTTCAGCACACGGACACTAGGTACTTGCGTGAGCCAAAAACACACGTTTTGCTTTCCAGCGCGGTACAGCTCCTCCAATGTTTCATCAAAGACACCTCGTTCCTCGAATTCGTGGTATGTCTTGTACAGTCTCAACGCAGAGCGTGCATCCTCGATTGAGTCGTGTGTCTCCGTCTGGATGTTCTCTCCTAGGACATACCAGGAGAGGAAACGAAGTGAGAGACGGCGCTGACGATTGCGGAGGAAGTAGAGGTCGACTGTATCGATCACTTGGTCAGGTGGGACGAAGATGTCTGTCGCGTGATCTAGAGTAAACCTTGGGATGTCATGGACAAGTTAGGAACTGACTGATGATCCGGAAATCCTTGGAGAGCCCGTGGCCGATAAATATACATCCCCGATCAACGAGCAGTCGTAGTTTCTTGTAGACAAGCTTCAGCGGCGTCAACGTGTACCTTGATAAGTGCGGATCTAAGTCACCGACTGTGTGCCGTGCCAAGAGACTCAAAGTTAGCGACACGGAGGGAGAGAAGAAGGCACGTACATTTGATGCCCGAGAACTCCGTGAGATAATCGACGATAACCTCACTTGTGTGAATATGATCGTCAATAAACGGAATGCCCTCTTTTGGACCATCCCCTCGCAAGACCGAGACACGTGCAAGACTGAGGCGGGCAGGGCGGATGACACGGTTCGTACCGTCGGACCTGAACTCTGATTCTTCCTGCGAAATAGAAATACATGTGAAGAGGTGAACGAGTCGAACCGAATGGAAACCTGACCTGTTGCATAGACACGAACTCGGCATCGATCGCGACTAACGTCCCAGGTTTGGGCAATTCATCGAATCGCAAACATTCATGTTTAATTAAGCTCACGTCTCGGTTTCTGCGCCATGTGTCCATCTGACAATTCAGCAAAATAATGGGGCAGACGATGTCGATACTTACGCCGAGATGGACGTATCACGACTCAGTACAGAAGGGTCGAGCTCATCGGGGAGACGACTATAATCTAAACGAGAGTGCATGTCTTCTCGTTCAAGATACAACACAGCAGGGACCTGATCTTCTGTGTAAAAATGCACAAAATGAGACGTGAAAGGTGCGCACGTACTTTCCAGGTACTCGGGAAACTCAGTACTTCGTCTTCAGAAATATTACGGACCACAAAGTCATTGAACAAGAACCAAGAACTCTTGGAATTTGGCCGATTTCCCGTTTCGGGCACTGAAACAAAGCTAGATGGGAAAATTAAGGGGAGACAATCAGGATAACTTGCCTTTCACGAGCGCAACCAAATGCGAGTGCCTTGCTTTTGTCATAATCTGACAAACGACAGCCTACAGGCAGAGATAGTCATACGCATTCGGTGCACAAATGACCACATGTACGCACTTGAAGCTCATAAGTCGCACACTCAGGGTCGTCGACTCCCCTCACCTCCCCTCTCACCTCCACTGTTGGGGTCAAGAACCTGCCACTTCTTGTATCTATCCAATACCTCAGGTTCTCGTCGTTGTATACACTCGCGTTTACGGCCAATATAGGAGGAAGATCAGCGCTCGGAATTGAGCGGCGGGAAGAAAACGTAGAGAACTGCTTGCATGTCTGACAAGTAGCTTTGTGCGTCATTTGGCGGATTAAGGATGCACGGAGAATGTCGGCGAAGGGAACCTGCGGTAGAAGCTCATTCGGAGGTGGCTGGATGTTGATAATAATGAATGATGAATGGACGAGAAGGAAGCGACATACCTTTCTCGGATAAATCATGTCAACGACATGCGTCATGTTCTCCTTCTCCCTGACAGCCTTGCAGTTCTGACACACGATAATATTCTTGGCATCGATACCCAATAATTGTGTCACAGGGGCTGCTGCAGATGAGAAAGACGTCTTTGCGTTGGAGTGAGTGTCAGCTTGAAATCCAGTAGGGGCAGAGTGCGAGGGAGAACGGCGGAATATCAACGGGTTATGGGGGAAAGAGTTGCCTTCCGAGGTAAGGTGGTCGATGACGAAACGGTGAAATGACTGGATCATATGAGCGTAATCAACCTCAGTGGGTTCACGACCGTAATCGATCAGTTCAAGTTGGTTTTGGGCTTGTTTCATCACATGTGTTTACTCAAAAATTCGGGAGGGGGTGAGAAGGGATCTCACCTTGAGCGAGGACACCGACTGTCTTGCAGAAGTTGCTTGATTGACAATTGGTTCCGCGTGCATCCTCGAGCATGCGTACGACAAAACCGAGCTCGCATAGCAAACAGTGCTCTCGTAGACAGTTTGTTGTGATATGCGACCTGGCCAGCTTTCTGATGGGAAGGGTGTAGTGCAATACTTGTAGGATCGGGTTCGTGTAAGAATTCAGTATATGGGTTTCGAGACCGCTATATGCTGTTTTGTTGTAGAACCTGGAGGTAGGAGTGAGATCATGGAGGGGTAGATGCAAAGATCATATACCCGAAATCAAAGTCTTCAACACCGAATTTGGAATACTCGATCTCCACTTTGCGATACATGCGGGGTACTTGGTCAATAGCATCGTCCAATGTGAGGTGCTCTAGTTCGATCTATGCTGTAACTGAGTTCCAAAGCCGCGACGCAGGTTAGAGAGACTGACGTCGTCGTCGCGTCTTCCCTTGCCACTTCTGAACCGGGCTTGATCCTTTGTGCTTGAAACGACAACGCGATTTCTCCGACCTCTCAGTTCCTTTGGGAGAGCAGCATATGCAACGTTGTCATTAATTTTCATCGTAGATAGGACCTGAGGAGGTATTTTGGCAGGTAGTGGATAGGGAGGGTTAGTTGAAGAGAGGAATTGAGGTGTCCAAGAGGACAAGAGGGGACTCGTATAATATGGTATACCGATGGAATTAAGGGGCCTCGAGCGTGGTACGTTGGCTAATGAAAGGAAAAAATAAGAATGGTGACATACGTGGAATCTGTCCAGTCTATCTGAGGGAGTGGTTCAGGGACGTCTGCCCATTCGACTGGCTGGCCTTGAAAGCCGTTGAAGAAGGGCTCGTACGATTCATCTGCTGCGGAGAGGAGATGAATCGTACCCACGGTATCGCCAAAGGCCAAGTACGAGCCGTTGGATGAAACGGCGGCAGAAGTGATATACGAGGTGGTGTCAAGCTTGGAGAAGGTTGGAGAAAAAGATGCTGATGAGAGAATGGAGCACACACGTGGTAGAACTCAGATGAGTTTGCATTGGATACGTCCACGACGTTAACAAGGCCTTGAGCTGAGGTGATGACGAGACTGGATGTATGCTTTGGAAGCAAGTTGATAAAGGCAGGACCGTCGGAGAAGGGGATCGGCGGAAGGTGGCGCATGTTGCGCAGATCGTAGACCTTGACAAGGGGATCGGGGAACTCATGACCGCGTCTAGACGAAGTGAGCGAGACAGAGAGGGAGAGAAGACGTAAAAAACCTTGAGCTCCAGCCGATGGTGAAGAAAAAGTTGCCAGATGCTTGGAGATCCTGGACACCGCTGGCATGTGCAAGGATGGCGCTGTCAGCACTCTCCATACGTGCAGCAGTGCGAGGGTCGTGAGTGCGCACATAGCCATCGGTGGATGCGCAGAGGAGGGTGGAATGTGAGAAGTGAAGATGAGTGATCTGTGAGGGGACGGGTGCCTGGCGGAGAGCGATCCCGGTCATCGTGTTCAGCAAGACGACGTCGGGGGCGGTGGTTGCGGCTGCCAGAATTGAAGAGAAGGCGGAGGGGGACATTGCTGATACGGTGGCGGGCGACGCGCTGGGGGGGGGGGGTGGGGCGGGGTGGGGGGGGGAGGGGGGGCGCGCCGGCAAAGCCCGGGGGTGCGGCGCGCCCGGGCCG
>JBBPJW010000084.1:0-64871 GCA_038088935.1 Pulveroboletus aff. viridisquamosus
GGAAGGGAACGCACCGATACCGATCTATGAATACGGCGTGGCAACCATAAGGCTGAGGAGATTCCATCTGGATCTCTGCCACAGATCGATCCTAATCTAGATCTCAGATCAGATATCATCGGAGGGATCTCGATCTCATCTAGAGTTCTGCCACATCACGTGACCAATACCAATGCAAGGGGAATACTCTGAATGTCAGGACTAAGCCTTAGCCTAGGGTTATACTCTGTTGGGTAACTCGTTCGCACGATCACGTGCTACTGATCAGGTGACCAGTGCATCACATGCTATGAAGCTCTCATGGTCACGTGCTGACCATCGTGTTAGCTAGGAGCATAACACTACCCCGCTTTTAGGGCGAGAACTCCAAGCGAGCCATTGCACTGAAGAATGCCCATCATCGGCAATAAGTCTTTGTCCTGAAAGAAAAAAAAAAAAAAACTCTTAAGTAAAAAGAAAAAGAAACTCTGAAGTGAAGAAAACTCTTAAAATAGGGTTTTGCCATTGAAATGGCCTCTGAAAATTTGCCTTGCGATCTGATCAACTTCGTTCCTTCATACTTCGTCGTACTTCAGGTACTCGTTTCCCTATTCTCTGGGTATCCTCTACCCCGCTTTTAGGGTGAGGCATCCCGACGAACCACATTGGGAGAGAGGGACTGCCGAGACCTATGGAAAAAAAAAAAAAATTGACCAGATTTTTAGCACAAGCGTGCTGTGAAGGACTTCATTTTGTCGATACAATCATGACACTGGCGAGCATCGTGAAGGAGGGAAGGGAGGGGGTGAGCGGAACATCTTGCTCGAAGAATAAGCAGCTTGAGACTTTGATCCTCGAGTGAATTGATGAGGACAAATACGTCCCTTGCTTCTTCGAGAGATGGTGGCTCGAGAGATGTAGTGGGAGGGGAACTCTGAACAACCAATGAAACTGTTTCAGTGAAGCTCGGTTGGATTACTTCCTTTTCTTCCTCAACTCTTTTATTGCTGTCGTTGGCAGCAACGACCATTCGTAGAAGGCATTCTTTGCAATAAATTGCCTCTTTGTGATCCAACTGGGAATGCTGGACACATCGTCTTGAGAAAACATATTCTCTGATGTTGCTATTGTATGCGTCATCTAGGAGATCGTCTATTTCCTCTTGACTGTAGCCTTCTATCCTTGGCATCTGAGGAATCTCTAAATTTTCAACCGGTGAAACTGGGTTGTAAACCACAAAAGAGCCCGGCGAAGGAACTCTACTTTCTCTGATAAGGGCGTTGTCTTCTTCGGCTTTGCGCTCTTGCATTGCCTCGAACATTGCCCTGTCGAACTCTGATTGTGAGAGATCAAATCTCTCCTCTAAATCTTCCAGCTCTGGTAATCTTGAGACTGGATGGATGACACCATCTATAATCCTTAGTGATTCTGGAAGGACTATTGATGTGACAGGCGAGAGATCCAATTCTGGATAAGAGGCCCGATCGTTGTACTCTTCTTCTTCGATTTCCGTTTCGGAATCGGAATCCTGCATAGAAATAAATCCTTGAGGTCGTACAGGCGACCCTGAAATCTCGAGACGTTCTTTTTCCTCAAACGATAACATTTCTTCCTGAGGTAAGGGAATCTCGGGTTTCAACTTTGTTGAGCCTTTTAATGACATGCTTAGGTCATTGTTTTGCTCTGAAACAAAAACTTCTTTAAGCTGGACTTCCTTGTTGACGACCCCACTTTTAGGGTGATCGTCCTCTTCTGATGAGAAGAATTCTTCTTCGTCATCTTCCTTGTTAACGTTGTCCTGCTCAAATAATTCTTTGTTGTTGAGCGTCTCTGAAATAATTGATTCAACCTCCATAGACAATAGAGGTGAACTCTTCTCTGGCACAGGCGAGACAGGAACATCTTCCTGGGAGTCCCGTGTAGACTCTACTTGTTTTGAACCTTCATCGTAGTCTGGGAGTTCCAAATCGCTCCAGACTGGGCTATACTCGAATGGTTCATACAACGATTGAATTTCTTTGAACGTTGTCCTTGTGACCTCGACCACGCTGCTGTCCCAAGCTGTGGTGGGTTCGATCTCTGAAATGGTGGGAGAACTGAGGGGCGAGAAAACTTCCTCAATTCGGCTTTGTGAGACTAAGTCTCCTCTGATGGTTTGTTCTTCAACCAGTGGCGCCAACTTTTCGGCTTTCGGTTGCTTCTTAATTTTCATTCCTTGTTTCTTGCGAAGCGCGATTACCTCGGGTGGTACCTTATCTGGAAGAGAAAACTTCTCTGACTCTGATGATTCAACAACCACTTCTGCTTCTACTCGCAGCGCTGCTTCATGTGCTTCTTGCGCAGCTGCTTTCGTCTGCAGTGGCCTGTTAAGCCATGTGACCTTGCCTTTTCCTTTTCTCACATCTACTCAAGGAGCTGGGCTCAACTCTTTCATCTGCGATACTTTTGGTGAAGGCTCCTCTGAAAGAACTTCGTTCAACTGCAGTCTTCTTTCTAAATTCGCGACTCTCTCCTGTAGCTGAGCTACCTCTTTTTTCGTTCTGACGAGCGACTTGAAGAGTTCATCAATGAATTTGTCTTCTTTAGTGTCTGCAGTAAAAGTAACGTTCTTTTTCTCCAGTTGGGCAACTGAAGGCTTTGATGTCGATTTCAGTATCGACCTCTGACTCGTAGCACCTTTTGCTTTTTCCTGAGGTTGTGGGCTAACAACCCACGGTGGTAACTGCTGCGGAGATGCAGACTTACGTCCTCTGTACAATTTTGCTTTTGCTGACTGGCAATCCTCTCCAATGTGTCCTGTCTTTTTGCATGCATAGCAGCGAACTTCCTTCTGACAACACTTAGCGAAGTGTCCATTTTTGCCGCAATTGTAGCAGCAGTGACATTCCACAGGGAGGTGGCCAATCTGTTGGCAAACCTTGCAAACTTGTATTTCTGGCCCGGAATGAGCCGACTCTGAGGGAACACTTATTCTCGTACTCGTGGACCTTGTAACCTTTGGTGATGCAGGGTTTACTGCTGGGCTAAATGAACCCGATTTCCTTTCCACGATCTTTGAACTAGCGTTCTGAGCTTTTGTTGGAGCAGTCACTTTAACTGCTGGAGCGGTTTTTGATGACGCGGGTGCACTAACCGCCTTGGTAGTCTTTGGTACCTGAACCTTGATATTCTGACTCTTTGTGTCCAGTACCTTGGACTTCTCTGACGTTTTTGCAGAAGTGTTAACTGTTTGACTAGGCTTGGGCACTGATGATTTAACTTCCTTAGTCGTTGCCTTTGCTTTGTCCGCTGATAAAACTCTGGAGCCTTTTACTGGAGGCTTAACCACAGACGAGAATGAGAACGGTAGGGGGAGAACCATCGGTTTCTCTTTCTCGGTTCTTTGTTGCGCTGGGAGCGCCTTGCCAAAGCTAACTCGGATGCCGCTCTGTCTCTGATAGTTCCCATAGATGGGAAGGGGAATTGTCGCTGCGAAGGGGGTGGTTTGCGACATTGCTCTGATGGTCTCTGTAAACTCTGTTGGTGAAAACTCGATTTTCTGAAGTGATGTTCCTTGGCGCTTTCTACGTTCCGATCCGCTTTACTATTGTTAGACTCTTGTTCGTTGCTCTTTGATCTAGAATGTGCCGCACTTGGCCGGTTTATACGATTTCGGTTTGTGCTGAATGCCTTGTGGGGCCGCTTTCTAAATCTCTTGAGCGCAGACCAAGTATTGGTAGTCTTGCTCTAGTGTTATGGTCGCAATGACCCGGTTCGGTTACAGTGCCTCCTTGGTGTGCACTCTCGGTATCAGTTTCGGTGATGTGGCTTTTGTTCTAGTGGCCACAAACTAGGCTGACCTTGGGAGTCAGCTCAAGACCTTCAGTGAACCTTGATAGGGTTATAGGACAAGTGAGAGCCATCAGGGAACTCTATAGGAGTAAGGCTGAGGATCGCTAGCCAACCAGTTCTTTAGGCTGTAAGGTGCAAGAGAGCAAGACTGGGGAAACCCCAGCTTGCACCCTCTGCTTTATATATTGCCATGGCTGGCGCACAGACCAGCTACAGAGGGTCTACCCTAAAGTAAGCTATCTATGTGAACCAATAGCGTAAAGGGCTTCCTGACTAATGCCTATTAAATACGAGAGAGAGATCATGGAGCGGATATGAAAGGGGTGAGGCAGTGGCCTCACGGATCAAGGGATATGGAAGAGTACACCACACCATGAGGATGTGGGAGGAATGGAAGGGAACGCACCGATACCGATCTATGAATACGGCGTGGCAACCATAAGGCCGAGGAGATCCCATCTGGATCTCTGCCACAGATCGATCCTAATCTAGATCTCAGATCAGATATCATTGGAGGGATCTCGATCTCATCTAGAGTTCTGCCACATCACGTGACCAATACCAATGCAAGGGGAATACTCTGAATGTCAGGACTAAGCCTTAGCCTAGGGTTATACTCTGTTGGGTAACTCGTTCGCACGATCACATGCTACTGATCAGGTGACCAGCGCATCACATGCTATGAAGCTCTCACGGTCACGTGCTGACCATCGTGTTAGCTAGGAGCATAACAGTAGGCAGAGTGAGAAGAGGAGGGGGAAAAAGATGAGGTGGATGGTAAAGGTTAAGGGTGGTAAAGCAGGCAGTGAGATTGGTTATGGCCAGGTTGCCATTGTAAGCAGGTGGGGCATTGATAAGATGGGCATTGGACCCATTGATGGCCCAGAGTATGGCATTGAAGACAGCCATCATAATAGCAGGGGTGACTGGGGGGTAGCATTGCACAGCCATTGTAACCAGACCACCAGACCTTGGTGTGAGAAACAGAGTCCATTTCCTTGGGGGTGAGTGGTGAGAAGGAGGCAGAGGGGGTAGCAGGGTGTGTGGGAGGCAAGTGTTGCCTGGCTGCAGAAGATTCTTGTTTAAATTGGTCAAGGTCCATAAGGAACTTGCTGAACTCTAATTGGTAGGCCAGGTCATTGAGGATGAAGGATGACTAGTGATAAATGGTGTCGAGCCCTGAGTAAATGGCATTGGTATTGATGTTGGCAGTATGGTGGAGGAGTTATGTGATGAGCAACATCTTCTCTACCTGATGGTAGAGACAGCACAGGGCCCACAAGGGGAAGTTCATGTTGAGGTGGGAGCCAATAGCAACAGATAGGCAGGAGTTGAAAATGAAGGACTGAAGTCTGATGCAGTAGATGTCATTGTGATTGCCAGGGCAGAGAATGTGGGCAGTGACGGGTAGATTGACTGTGGTGATGGAATGGGGGGCAGTGACATGTGCTATGGGAGGTGGGACAGGGAGTATGATGGATAACAACAGGGTGTTGGTGAGGGAAATAGGGACAGGGGACAAGACAGTGGGAATGAGTTCTGTTTTCTCTATGGGGAAACTATCTATGAGTAAAGTAGAGGAGAAGGTGAATGGAGAGGGGTTAGCTGAGACAGTGATCTCCCTGGAGGGGAGGATATGGGCACACATGGGGAACATGACATTGAGGTTTGCTTGGGTTGGCAAGGATGGGATATTGGAGGCAGGAGTGAAGACAGTGTTGGCATTGGAGGACATGTTTAATGGTGGTGGAGTTTGGGTTTGTGTGATTGAAGGTAAGACTGGATTTTTAGGGGCAACAAGGTTCTGGGGAGACTTGATGTGGGGGAGATGAGGGAGTTCCACTTTTTATAAGCAGTCAGAAGCTTAGATGCATTAGTGAGATTGGACTCAGCTTCCCATGAGTCTTCTTCTGCAGAGTACCCCTTCCATCAGATCAGAAAGGAGTGGAAGGAAGGCAAGCTGTGATGTTTTAATATCTGCTCAACTTCATATTTTTTTTGACCTTTTACAAGGTCTGGAGGTGGAGCTGGGAAGTTCTTCCCATGAATGGTGTTTTCACAATAGGGTGATAACAAGGAAGTATGGAAGACTGGATGGATCTTCCATGTGACTGGGAGATGGAGTCTGTAGGTCATGGAAGAAAGTACTTCCATGATGATGAAGGGTTCTTCACACTTTGGCATGAATTTGGAATGGGTAATGGAACATTTTAGATTCCACACTTCTAACCATACCTTTGCTCCTTTGGGGAATGGAACAAACTTTGAGTGGTTTCTAGAAGCCATGGTTTGGCAGGTGAGGGCATGGGCAGCTAGGGCTTCATCCCTTGCTATGGTAAGAAGTTTTAGCCAGTCAGCTATAGCAGGCATGAGTATCTTGGGGATGATGGAGGGCAGTGCATGGAGTTCATATCCCATAAGGAGATAGAATGGGGACTGGTTTGTAACTGAGTGGGGGCATTAGTTGTGGACAAATTCCATATGGGAGATATTCTTGGCCCATTTGAATAGGTTAGCTCTGCAAAAGATACAAAGGTAGGTTTCAACCTCCTGGTTGACTTGTTCTGTTTTACCATCTGTCTGAGGATGATAAGCAGTGGAGAGGGAAAGGTCATAGTTGAGGAGCTCACTGAGCTCCTTGGCAAAGGCAGAGGTGAACTGGGGGCCTCAATTGGAGATGATTTTGTCATACAAACTAAAGCATTTGTAGACCTTTTTGAAGAAGAGGGTTGCTATCCCCTTGGCAGTGGTGATTTTCTTTGTTGGGACAAGAACTACCCCCTTTGTAAGCCCATGGTTGACCATGACTAGGAGAGAGTCAAAGTTGCTGGATTGGGGAAGATCAGTGATCAGATTGCAGAAGATCTGTTGAAAGGGACATTAAGTGGCAGAGGGAATAGGGTGGAGGGTGGGGCATGAGGGGTGCATGTTGACTTTGTGTTGCTGGCAGACAGCACAGCTGCTGACATACTTGTGAATATAGGTCACAAGGCTGGGCCACCAGAACTCCATTTGGACCAACTGGTGGATTTTCAAGTAGCCAGGGTAACTGGCAGTTTCATGGTCATGGCAATGCTTGAGGATAGATTGATGAAAGGATTTATCAGGGGAAATGTACACATGGTTGCAGTACATGAGCATGGTGTCATAGAGCTGCCAATTGCAGAAGTGTGATTGCAACCCATTGCGCATGGGGCCATTCCATTTCTGAAGGATGGAGAGTTGAAGGGGGTTGCCAACTTGGTGTTTGGTGATGTGTGTGTGAAGGATGGCATCAATAATGCAACAGAAGATGGTTTCCAGGAGTAGGGTGACCACAGTGTTGTCAGAGGGGAAGTCAGGACAAAGATTCAGATGACAAGAGAGGGCATCAGGCCTGGTGAGGGAGGACCCAGCAACATGTTGAAGCTGGATGTCAAAGTCTGTGAGGTTAAGAAGCTAGTGGGCTTGTTGACAATTGAGGGTCTGTGGGGATTGGAAGTAGATAAGGTTCTTGTGGTCAGTGAAGACCTGAACTGTGTGGGGAAAGCCTTGAAGGTAATATTTCCAGGCTTTCAGGGTACAAATCATGGTAAGTAATTTGCAGTCATAGATATTATAGTTTCTCTTAGCAGGGGAGAAGGTCTGTGAGAGATAGGAGCAGGGGTGCCAGTCTCTGTTGGTGTTGGTTTGGAGGAGGATTTCATTAGAGGCATAAGCAGACATATTAGTGGCAATGGTGAATGGCCGGGAGAGGTTAGGGAGTTGGAGAACTGGCTGGGAGAGAAAAAGTGCCTTCAGGGAGTCAAAAGACTCCTGACAGGCAGGGGACCAGGACCAGGGGGCTGTTTCCTTGGTAAGGTCCAAAAGGGGACAAGTAATGGAGAAATAGTTTGAAATGAATCACCTGTAAAAGTTAGCGAATCCAAGAAAGGATTAGATATCCTTGACCTTTTGAGGCACAGGCCACTTGGTGATTCCATCAAGCTTAACAGGGTCCATCTTGAGTTCCCCTGGTTGGATGATCATGCTAAGGTATTTAATAGACTTGGCAGTAAAAGTACATTTCCCAGTTTTAAGTGAAGATCAAGATCTGCCATATGTTATACATTGGAGGACATGGGCAGTGCAGAGGTGGTGGGTGTCAGAGTTGGGGGAGGAGATAAGAAGGTCATCCATATAGATGACCAACCATCCTTTAGCAATCATGTCATGGAAGGAGTCATTCATAAACCACTGAAAAGTAGTAGGAAAGTTGTTGAGGCCAAAGAACATAACTGTTGGTTCGAATAGCCCTTTGTACATAATAAACATGGCTTTTCATTGGTGTCCATCCTTGATATGAACATTGTTGTAGCCCCATCAGATGTCAAACTTGGTAAAGAGCTTCGCTTCTCAAAGCTTGTTGATGAGGTCAGAAATGAGCAGAAGGGGATAGGCATTGTGAATGGTGTGTTCATTCAAGTAGCAGTAGTCTTGGCAGGGACAAAGTTTGCTGTCCTTCTTTTTGACAAAGAAGAAGGAGGAGGTCTGGGGGAAGTTTGAAGGGTGGATCTTTCCAGCCTGGAGGTTTTCTTCCAAGAATTCCTTGGTTGCTTGGTGTTCAGGGGGGGATAAGGGGTAAACCTTACCAATCTTTGGGATGAAGATATCCTTCAGATTTATTTCATAATCATAGGGCCTGCTGGGCAGCAGATGATCAAGGGTTTTTGGGGTATCCAAAAATACTGAGGCAAACTCCCAAAATTCTTCAGGTAGTTTGATCTTGAATTTCAAGGCATTGGCATCAATTGCTAGCTTGGTAGAGGTGGTGAGCTTAGCCATGGTGACAAAGGGGAGAAACATGAAGCACATGTTTACTACTTTGGAGGAGTGCCAGGAGTAGAGACAGTCTTGAAGGGACTTCTCTGGGGTCTTGTGTTGCAGGTAGTTGATGAAGAAGTTGTCAACATCAATGGTGGTTTCTCAGGGTTTGTGGTTTCTGAGCTTGGGAAGAGCTAAGTTGGAACAGTAATGTTCCTTTGTGATTTCAAGGGTGGATGGAATAGTTAGCATGCTGCTTTTCCAATCTACAGTGGGGTTGGCATCTTCCAGCCAAGGGAGTCCTAGGATCAAGGTCTTCTTGCCACATCCCATAATATAGCAAAGAACCTTGGAGATAAAGGTTTTAATGTGAAGGATAATGAAATGGGATCTCCTGTCCTATCCTCATGACTTGTGCTGTCCCAGTGGATGCCTTTAAACTGCTAGCTGAGGTTTTAACTAGTACCTCAGAGAACTAGGCAAGAGGAAAGATATGAAGAGTCAAGGCCTTGTATAAAGCAGTAAGGCTCAAGTGCACAAGACTGGGGAGTCCCAGCTTGTGCCAGCCCTTTATATATAATATAGTAATGCACACAGACCATGTAACTGGCCTGGCCCTAACTATGCTATAGTAATCTGACCAATGGCAATAAGAGAGCGAGTACCTTAGCAGTTCCTCATGGGAGCTGCCAGACAATGATGTCATGGTCTAGAGTGTGACTAAGTGAAAGAGTGAAGAGGTGAAAGGGTGAAAATGTGAAAGGTAAGAGGTGTCCCACGGTCACGTGATGTGAAAAATGTGATTATAACAGATGACTTTGCAGGTGTGGGTGATTCTTCTCTTGCTATTTGTGGAGACATCCATGTTTCAGATGTGGAGGGCTTGGGGAAGATGGATGGTAGGGAATTTGTGGTAAGACACAAATTCCCAGTCTGCAGTTGATTTGAGCTCTGCTATCAACTAGAGCAGAGACTTTTATGACTTTCCTGGAGCACTCAGGTGGGGATACTTGTACAGGGATTCTGATTGCTTTTCTAGATGAGGATACAAGTACTGGTGCACAGGAGGGAGATGGAGCACCTTGTATAAGGAAGGTACTCTGCTTTAAAAACCCACTTTTCCAACTTCTACCACTTCTTTATCACTAACCTTCTTTATTCCTGAGGATTCTTTGGCAACAATCTTTTTGACTTGAGGGCTAGGTCTTGACATGTGATTAGGAGTGGAGAAGTGTGGACACTTGTCAATGTAGTGGCTGGGTTTCTGGCATCAGAGGCAGAGCCTGTTTTTAATGCAGTGCTCTTGTTCTTGAGATGTGAGTTTGTTATAACTTTGATAATATTAATGTTCATGGCATTCAGGTTCTTGTTGGCCTGAGAGGTTGAGAAGGTGCTAGGGGTCAAGGCAAAGGTCCTGGGGTTTTTTCTTCATTGTTCAATGAGCTTGGATCATTCATTGGTGCTGTTAAAATGGGAGGCCTTGGAATACCAATCCATAATCTTGGTTGATACTTTTTCCATGGCATGGATATGGTGAGCAATTCATGGGGCAAGTCCAGTTTCATAATAGCTGATGAGGACAGAATAACTTTCTATTCAGGAGGTAATGACATGGTTTTGAAACTCAGCCATTTACTCAGCTAATGAAGGGGATTATTCTCCCTTCATCATCATTCTTATCTGCATATTGGCCAGCCAGTGGATGGCTGAGCTGACTGTGTCTTGAGTCTGGAAAGCAGTGAGGAAGGCTATCATGAGGTCATTGAAAGACCCCATGTTTACTTGCAATTCCCTTGATGCATTATTTCCTGTAGGTGGCGGCCCAGGATTGGGCTGGTCCCTTGGTCATATAGGAGAGGGTGAAGGCAATATGCTTCTCATTAGAGTTGTACACTAACTGATTAACAAACAGATAAAACTGGACAGAGTCCATCCAGGTTTTTGCTTTGATCCTGTCTTTATCATAGTGTTCAAGGGTGCCAAGATGAAGCTCAGTGGGCTTAGTGGTAGCTGTGGAGTCAGACATGGGGGAAGTGGGAGAATTTAAAGTAGGAAGGGGATAGAGAGGTTGGTGGTGTATTGAAGTTGGAGATGGTGGAGTAGAGGCTCTTAGAATCTGTAAAAAGGATGAGAGTTTATGGGCTAGGGTTTGGTTGAGGTCTAGTTCCTTGGTGGAGAGGACTAAGATATTACTGATGGGATCCTCTGGTAAGGGTGAACAGTGTGCTGGGGCTTCCTTGGCTTTTGAGAAATCAAGGGAGTTTTCTGTGGGAGACGATCTATGTTTGCCTCAGAGGGAGTTGAGGAATGAAGCCTGCTTGGGTAATATTGTTATGGTGCAAGCCTAACATGATGGTCACACGTGACCATGGGAACTGTTGAGCATGGGATGCGCTGGTCACATGATCAGTTGCACGTGATCGTGCGAACGAGTAACCATATAAGGCAAGCCCTAGGCTAGAGTTACTAGTCCTCTACGAGTATTCCCCAGTATCAGGTATTGGTCACGTGATATGGCAGATCTCAGATGTGAGATCCAGATCTAATCTGTGGCAGAGATCCGATGGATCTCCACGGCCTTCAGGCGGCCTTGCTATACTCATAGATCTCTTATCTGGTACGCTTCCATTCTCCCACATCCTCATGGTGTGGTTCCTCTCCATTCCTATCCCTGATCCGTGAGGCCATTGCCTCACTCCCTCATCTCCGATCCATGCCCCTTCCTCTCCTATTTAATATAACTGAGTCATGAGCCCCTTTAGCTATTGGTTTACATAGATAGCTTACCTTAGGGCAGACCTCCTGTACATGGTCCGTGCACCAGATCTGACAATATATAAGGCAGGAGGTACAAGCTGAGGTTTCCTCAGTCTTGACCTCTTGTGACTTGGGCTAAGCTCTAGTTTGATCTAGGGGCCGCCCCTAGTGGGGTCTCCCTTAGCTCTTATCCACTATCTTGGCTAGTTTATGCACAAGGCCTCGCCGACTCATCCTTTCCCTACTGCCTAGTTAGGGGCCACTAGTCAAAAGCCCTATAGAAGATCTAGAGGAAAGTCCAGAGACCATTGGCGTTCCCCAAGGACCAGAGAAGAACGAGAGCGTGGGTTAGGAGTTGTCCCACAACAAATATGGTGTGTTATGGCTCCAGCCTAACATGGTGGTATCATGTGACCATGGGAACTGTGGAGCATGTGATGTGACTGGTCATGTGCCAGAAGCATGTGATTGTGCAAATGAGTTGCCTTATCAAGAAAACCCTAGATTAAGGCTAAATCCTATATTCAGAGTATTCCCTGGTATAAGGTATTGGTCACATGATGTGGCAGATCTCAGATGAGATCCAGATCTTTCCAATGATATCTGATCTCTCGATCTAGATTAGGATCTGATCTGTGACAGAGATCCAGATTGGATCTTCTTGGCCTCTAGGCAGCCATGCTGCACTCATAGATCGATACCTGTGCTATCTTCCATTCTACCCACATCCTTATGGTGTGGTTTCTCTTCCATTCCTTTCCCTTGATCCATAAGGCCACTGCCTCACTCCTCATTGCTGCCCCATGTTATCCCTTCATCTATCTATTTAGAGGTAGGAGCTACTTTAGCTATTGGTGCCCATAGATAGCACACTTTAGGGTAGACCTCCTGTACTTGGTCTGTGTGCAGATCCCAACAATATATAAGGCAGGGGGTGCAAGCTGGGGTTTCCCCAGTCTTGCTCTCTTGACCTCTTAGCTGGTTATACAGTCTAAACCCTCAGAACTGCTGGCTACTGGTTTATACAAGAGTAGTGGTCTCATCTTCTCTCACTTGCCTAGTTCTGGGCCACTAGCATAAAAGCCCAAGCAGTTATCAAGGATCGACTAGGAGCATCCACCAAGGTTGACTTAAGTATCAAGGCAGAGCGGGTAGTCTCCTGCTTCATGGTGTGCAAACTACAGCAGTAGTAGTCACAATAGTTATGCTACTTCTTTTGTTACACTTGGTCTGGGTAGGAACAAGCATAGACCTTTGAAAGAGGGAACTGGGCTGTGGATGGCTAGGGTTTGACAGTGGAGTTGAATAAACTGTGGGCTAGGAGAGCTTGATGAGAGTCAGCTTGGGGAGTGGTGTGACTTATAGGCATAACACTAGCTTTAGACTTGACAATGGGGTTGAGGACACCAGCAATGCTAGACTGGTGGTGACTAGGGTTGACTAGGGATTCCCTCTTGTGCACCAATGCATGAACTAAAAGTGGATTGCAAGATACTAGGTATGGTGCAGGTAGTGGAAGGTAGAAGTAGCATAAAGAGAGAGGGGAGATGAAGTATGCTACTTATATAGTACAATGGATAAGATTCAGACTCAGTTGGATGAGTCATAGGAGATAACTAATGATCCATGTGGAAACAGATGGAATGTGGGAGAATTGGGTGATAGGTCATACCCAATAACTAAGTATGAAGAAAGCAGATCATGTGTGATATCCACTGAGTCAAAGAATGTTCTGGAATGAAGAAAGTGGAAGTTCCAGAATGAGAACAAGAAAGCATCTGAGATGCATGAATATAAAGCTAAGATATGTGAGAAAAGAGGAAAAAGAGAGGGAAATGTAACAAAGATAAATGAATGTGCCAAGGTGGAGTAATCAGGGGAGTGATCCCTGGGGAAAAGGGCATGGGCAGCAATGGGCAGGTCTATGGCAGTAATGGCATGCATTTGGTAAGGTGAATGGTAGAAGGATTGATAATATGAGAGAGATAAATGGAATGCAGGGTAGGAAGGGAAATGGAGAGGGGGCTGGACTGGGTATTGGTAATGGATATGAGTTCAGAATCTGAGGTTCTGGGTAAAGGGGAGGTTATAAGATCACTAGAGTGAAAAAAATCTATGAGAAAGGCTTGAAGGGAAGAAATGGAAGAGAGATCAGCAGAGATGATTATTATATGGTTTAGGTTTATGTGGGCATGGACTGGGAAAGGCTGGTGGGTGGTTTTAGTGGGTGGTTCAGTGGTGGGGATAGTGGTTGGGGCAGGGTTGGTGGCAAAGTTGGGGGTAGAATACAAGCAATAGATAAAGTTATAGGACATAGCTATTGATTGGGTCTCTTTGGGGTTTTGTGAGGACATGAGGGAGTAAAGGATGGGGGAAAAAGGGAGTGGCAATGTTTATATGCCTCAACAAGTTCAGAGGCATTGTGAAGATTAGACTTGGATTTCTATAAGTCTTTTTTAGCTAAGTAATTCTTTTATCAGATTAGAAAGAAATTGGAAGAAGGTGAGCCATGATGTTTTAATATCCACTCAACTTCATATCCTTCTTGACCTTCTACAAGGTCCAGGGAAGGAGCAGGGAAGTTTTTTCCATAGGCATTATTTTTGCAACAGGGTGATAATAAAGCATAAAAAACCAGGTGGATCTTCCAGGAAGCAGGGAGGCAGAGGCAGTACATGATGGGGGATAGTACTTCTGTGATGGTGAAGAGACCTTTATGCCTGGGCATGAATTTGGGGATAACTATGAAGTGTTTGAGATTTCTGGCTTTCAACCAGACTTTAGATTCTTTGGCAAAAAGTGTAAACTTTAAGTAAATGCAGGATTCCATAGCTTGATGGGTGAGGTCATGGGCTACAAGGGCTTAGTTTCTAGCTGCTGTCAGGTTTTTTAGTCTGTCAGCAACTATAAATATGAGGATCTCAGAGATTATCAAGGAAAGGGCATGGAGTTCATATTCCATTATAAGATAAAATGGGGATTGGTTGGTGATAGAGTGGAGGCAGTGATTATGGACAAATTCTGCATAAGAGATTCATTCTGCCCATTTGGAAGGGTTAGCTCCACAGAAGATATAGAGGTAGATTTTAAGTTCCTGATTTACTTATTCAGTTTTCCCATTAGATTGGAAATAGTACATGGTGGAGAGGGAAAGGTCATAGTTACAGAGTTTACCAAGCTTCTTAGCAAAGGCTAAGGTGAATTGAGGGCCTTTATCTGAGATGATTTTGTTGTAAAGACCAAATTGCAGGTATACTTTGTGAAAAAAAAGAGTAGCAATACCCTCAGCTATGGCAGTTTTCTTGGTGGGGCAGTGAATTACCTCCTTTGTAAGCCTGTGGTTAATCATAAACAACAGGGAATTGAAGTCATTAAAGAGTGGAAGGTCAGTAATGAGATCATAGAAGACCATCTAGAAGGGGCAAATGGCTAGTAAGGAGGTGGTTGTGGCAGTGGTGAAGAATGAATTGACAGAGGGATTTACCTGCAGGAACATAAACACAATCTTGATAAGTGAGAAGATTGTCATATAACTTCCAGTTGGTGACATGTTTATGAAGATTGGAGATCATGGGGTTATTCCACTTGTAAAAAAGGGACAGGCAAAGGGGATTGGTGTTATGTACCCAAAGAGTGCACTCCTAAACCAAACCAGACTGGTGAGTAGATAGGGATAACAACAACAATAAGTGGGCTTTTAACACTAGAGCCCTAAACTAGGCAAAGAAAGGACTAAGCCTTGATCCATATAGGGTATAAGCCACACCTGCATGAGGACTAGGCCTGCAAGACTATAGTAACAGAAGTGGTTAAGACTAGGTTGCCCCAAGTCTCTCCCTACCCCTTATATATTGTGGACAGATGTGCACAGACCAAGTACAGGAAAGGTAACTACTATTTAGGGACCAATGGCAGTAAATATGCAGAGCTAATAAATAAAGAAGCATAGAGCAGAGAGTAGGAATAAGGCAGTGGCCTTGCAGATCAAAGAAAGTAGAAGAGTATCCATACCATGAGAATGTGGGAGAATGGAAGGGAAGTATACTCATAAGGTGGATATGAATATGGCCAGGCAGCCATGAGGCCAAGGAGATCACCATCTAGTCTCTGCCACAGATTGATTCTAATCTAGATCCATTAGGTCAGATGTCATTATAATCAATCTAGATCTCATCTAAGATCTGCCATATCATGTGACCAATACTTATACACAGGGAATATCTCTGAAAGAACCAAATTCAAACCTAGGATTATCCTTGTTTTGGCATGCAAGTCTTATGATCACATGAGAAGATCATCAGTGTTTGCTGAGCACATAACAGTTGGTTTCCATATGTTTGTAAATATGCATAGAGAGCATTATGTCAATGATGTGACAGAAGAAATATTCAGGCAGGGCAGTAATCAAGGTATTATTCAAGTTGTTTATAGGGCAGAGGTCTGGTTGATGGGAAAGGGCATTAGAACCAATAAGGGATGATTCAGCAACATGATGGAGCCGAATGTTGAAGTCTGCAAGGTTAAAAAGCCAGCAGGCTTGTTAATGGTTAAGGGTCTGGGGGGCATGGAAATATATGAGATTCTTGTGGTTAGTAAAGACCTGCACAACATGAGGTGAGCTCTGGAGATATTGTTGCCAGGCTTTGAGGGTGTGGATAATCACAAGGAGTTCATGATCATAGATGTCATAGTTTCTTTTAGTGGTGAAGTGTTATAATTCTTTTTCATTTTTTCTCATTTTTACTCACTTTGTATTTTACTTTGACTCTTCACATGTCACATCACATAACTGTGGTAATTCTCACCATTTGACTCTTTCACATCTTCACATATCACAGTCTAGACCAGTCTAGGCTATAATATCATTACCTGGCAGTTACCATGTGGTACTACTAAGGTACTTACTCTTTTAATGCCATTAAACAGCTTACTGTAGCATAGTTTAGGGCAGACTCTACTTACATGGTCTGTGCATACTCTTGTAGCATATATAAAGGGCTGGCACAAGCTGGGATTCTCCAGTCTTGCATACTTGAGCTCTATGCTTTATACAAGGCCTTGAATCTTCTTTACTTTACTTTTGCCCAGTTCTTAGTGGATTTAACCCAAAACCATGGCTCAAGTTGCATTTACCAGTGTTAGCATTGAGACATAAGGATAAAATGGCCAGTTGCCATTTTACCTGCACAAGACTTCTTTACTGGTTAGCACAGATAGAACAAAAAGAATAGTCACAAGATCACTTCACATTATATAACAAATAGGAGAGCTTATCTTTGGGGGCACAAGGAACAGTTGTTGAATTTTGTTAATGAGACTATATTAGAATTTGAGAATAACCCTCTAGGAGCATAATATTTTACCAGGAGGTTTATAGCTTTTAATTACCAGGTATAGAAAGACTTTAAGGTCAAAAAGGCAAGGAATTGACAGGTAGCAACTATAGCAAGGATTTAGTCACTTTGTTCATTGGCCTTGCTTAAAGCACCATTCAGATGTTTACAGAAGGTCTGTGGAAAGTCTATTCTCTATTATTTAAAGAAGCAAGGTGTTCATTCAAGAGAACCAACAAGGTACAAGAAAGAGGAGAGCAGTGATGAGTAGAATGTCAAGGTTCAACTAGGTTCACTAATCCCAGCCTTACTGGGGCTATTCAATACCATTTTTGATTCCCTATACTTGACATTAGCCTTCCAGCCCAGTTTGTCATATGCCACTCAGAAAGAACCCTGCCCAGAACAGCCCTAGTGGATTCTGTTTTCTGAAGAAGCCTCTTGCCACTCTACTATCACTCTGAAGACATCTGGGGATATTTTGACCATCAAGAAGAAGTTGAAGGAGCTGGTAGATAGGAAGAAAATCTCTGATTCAGGAAAATAGGATGAAGATAGAAGAAAGTGGAGGCTATGGATGGTAAGGATGAGGGTCTGGGCCCTTAAACAAGACTAGAAAGGACAAAGAAGTTTATGTGTGGCAGTGTTATCAAGGTTGAAGGGAAGGGCAGCAGGATTTGCTTAAATTACAATGGTGAAGTATTTGGAGTTGGAGAACTCAGTGGATAGTCAGGAATAATTGAGGGGAGAGGGAACTTGGCTTTTATTTGGGACATTGTGAAATGAGCTAAAGGCTTATTTCCACATTAATGAGTTGGCTTATGAAGCATTAAAGAAATTGAAGGCTCTTGCTTATTCTGCTTTCATTAACACATACCTGCAGGAATTTAAGATCCTGCAAAAGAACTCTAAGATCTCTGTGAAGCATGCAATCCAGCTAATGCAGAGGCAGGTGCAATATTGAGTCTACTTGCAGGCTTTACTGTTATGCACCATGAGATCACAGTGCCAAGTGCTCAGGAAAAGAGTAGAGACTTTGAGTTAACATAAGTAGTATTACAAGTGCTCAAAGCTGAGGGCTTTGAAATACTAAGGCTATAGTTTATATAAGTACAGTCTATGTGCATGGACCAAGTCCCTGATGGGAACTTTTCCATACATGTGGCATAGGGATCAAAAAGAAGAGAAACTTGCCTGGAAACCATTAAGGATCTGGCTTCTGAAATGGAAGCAAAGTAATGAAAATGAAAAGAAGTGTACAAAATCAAGGCATGAGGCTAACCCTATACCCTGGGTCTCATGACCCATTATATGATCTTGATAAGATAAAAATTAGATAACCATGTGGAGAATATAAGATAAGGTCACATGATCAAAAAGAAAAAGAGCATCATAACACTACCACCTTTTTAGCTCTTGGATTCCAGATGAGAGAACCATAATGGAACTTCCATAGTAAAGTTTTGGTAGGGTTGGAAAGCATAAGCAAAATCAAGAGGTACAATGGAGAGAAAATGGCAGAATGTAAAGGGCTGGAGTTTATGAAAATTGTGCACTAGTTCTGGTGCATTAGTGATGTCATCCTCCATTTGCCATGTATGATTCTTTGCTGAGTAACCTTTCCAAATTACCAAATACTCTAACTTCCCTTTGTGTAATTGGGAAGCCACAATTTCCTCTACCTCATACTCTGAGTGCCCTTCCTCTGTCACCACAATAGGATCTGGGATGATAACTTCTTGATCAGGGAGAAGAGAATGTGCCTTTTTAACCTGACTGATGTTAACAGAAGAATGAATTTTCATTTCAGTGGGTAATTGAAGCTTGATGGCATTGGAAAGCACATCTAAGATCTTAAATGGCCCCATCCATCATTGCATCAACTTTTTGGCAGGATATGGCAAGGAGAGGTTTTGGGTAGATAACATCACCATATTGCCAACTTGATAAGAGGCATAAACTGGTCTGGTGTTTTACACAGACATGGAAGAATAAGTGTTCTCTAACAAGTGATGAATGTCAGAGAATGATTTGGAGAGCTGGTTTGTGAATGTGGAAGATAGAAAGGGTTCTTTGAAATCCATATGAGAAAAGAATTATTTAGTGATGGCAAAAGAAAAGGTTTTCATTATGAAGGAAAAGGAATTATTGTGATGAAATTCTGCCATTTTAACCCAATCTACCCACTCAGTTTGCTTTTTGGATATGAATGTTCACAAATATTTTTCCAGTTCTTGATTAATTTGTTCCATCTGCCTATTAGTCTGGGGATAATATGCTGTAGAGGTTTTTGGGGAAATATGGAGAGCAACATGCAATTGCTTTGTAAATTCAGAGGTAAATTGTGGTCCTTAGTTTAAAACCAAGGAGTTGGGAAGGCCATAATGGGACCAGACATGGTTATGAAAAAGTTCTGCTAGACCTAGAGAAGAAAGAGAGGAATAACATGGAATAAAAACAACTTCTTTGGAAAACTGATCCACCTCCACTAAAATACTGTTCTTTTCTTGAACCAGAGGTAACCCCATGATTAAGTCCACCAACAAATCCTTCCATGGCTTCTTGGCTGCTGGGAGCAGAATGATAGAAGTGACTAATTCCATACCTTTTGCCATGGCACATGTTGGGCAATATAGAATGAAAATAGCTATATCTTCTTTCAAAGAAGGCCAATAATAATATCAGATAAGAAGTTAAAAAGTACATGTTTGGCCTGAATAGCCTCCCAATAGTAAAGAATGTGCTAAATGTAAAAGTTTGGATTGAAGAATAAAAGGAACAAATACCTGATTGTGTGAATTTTTGAAGACATAATGATCTTCATCATAACACCAGGTGGGAGGAAGGGATAAACCAACCAAGAAAAAAATGACTTGTGAAAAAAAAGAAAAAGAAGTGTCAATGAAGTGAGCAAAAAGATGAGGGGGTAAAAGAGTAATGTCTTTATTCAAATCCAAGGGAAGAGCATGATTTGGATAATGTGACAAAGCATCCATGTGACCATTCAATGAACTGGGTTTATGAATGAATACATAGTTAAATTTGGAAAGAAAAGCCTGCCAGTAGGCTTGATGGAGTGACAGCTCCTGCAGTTTATGCCAGTATTTGAGGTTTTTATGGTCAGTTCAGATGTCAAAAGTGGGATGACCAATAACATAGTGGCACCATGCTTTCAGGGCTTGAATAACTGCCAACAGCTCTTTATCATATATAGGGTAGTTTATCTCTGCTGAAAGAAAAGCTTTGGACATGTATGCTGCAGGATGCCAAGACCCATCAGTAAGCTGAAAAGAAAGAACAGCCCCCATGGCTAACTGCAAGGCATCTGTTTCAATATGAAGAGGCTGGAAAGAATCAGGATATATAAGAAGGGGATCCAATGAAAGTATTATGCTAGGCCCAGGTAGGGTCAGGCATAGACCTTTGGAAGAGGAAACTGCAAGTGGGGTGAGCTTGACAAAGAGTCAGCTCATGGCAAGGAGTGGTGTGACATAAGAATGATACTGTCAAGAATGCTCAAACAAAGTATTGAGTAACTGCAAGAATGCTAGCTTGCAGGTTTCCAAGTATTCCCTCTTGTATATCAATGCATGGACTAAAAAGGGATATATATTGCTAAGAGGAAGTAGTCTCAAAGCAACCAAGGTACCAAGTGTATTGATATAGGGGTGAGGGTAGAAGGTAGAAGTAGTGTAAGAAAAAGGGAGACAAAGTACACTACTTTATAGTACAGAGGAAACAAGGTTCAGACTTAGTTGAATAAGTTATAAGAATGATGAATGCTAAGTATGTGATCTGTGTGGAAATGGATGGAACATGGAAGAAGTGTTCTGTGTGTAATATGGCATAACTCATGTGAGGAACATGGATCATAAGTAATACTTGGTAAGTCAGAGAAGTTCTGAAATAAAGAAAGAGGAAGATTCCAGAACATGAACAAGAAAGCATCTGAGATGCATGTGAAATGGTAACTACTGTCCTTGCTTGATACTCAAGTCTACCTTGGTGGACACTCCTAGTCTATCCTTGATAACTGGTAGAGCTTTTAGCTAGTGGCCCCTAACTAGGTAATGAGAGAAAGGATGAGTTCCTGGGCCCTTGTGTAAACCCTAGCCAGCAGCACTGAATAGATCAGCCTGTATAACCAGCCTATAGGTCAAAAGAGCAAGACTGGATTTCCCCAGCTTGTATCCCCTGCCTTATATATTGCCTGGGTCTGCACACAGACCAAGTATAGGGAGCCTACCCTAAGCTATGCTATCTATGGACACCAATAGCACTACTAGCTCTATTAAATGGGAGAGGAGAAATGCATGGGGCAGATATGAGGAGTGAGGCAGTGGCCTCATGGATCAAGGGATAATATGGAAGAGAAGCCACACCATAAGGATGTGGGAGAAATGGAAGCACACTGGTATCAATCTATGAAAAAGGCATGGCCATTATAAGGCTAAGGAGATTCCATCTGGATCTCTGCCACATATCAGTTCCTAATCTAGATCATAAGATCAGATATCATTGGACTGGATCTAGATCTCATCTGAGATCTGCCACATCATGTGACTGATACCTGGTGCAGGAGAATACTCTGATATATGGACTTAGCCTTAGTCTAGGGTTATTCTTGTAAGGCAACTCATTTGCATGATCACATGCCTCCTGGTCACATGACTATGCAACCATTTGCATCATATTTTCAACAGTTCTCATGGTCACATGCTGTAAACTGTCATGTTCACTAGACACATAATAGCATGAATGTGAAACACAGTGAGGAGAGTGAAAAGGAAAAATTAAGGGGGAATCATAACATTACCCCCATTATATGCCTAATGTCTCTATCAGGCAAACTCAATCATAGGCTGCAGGGGAGCCTGTGATATTGGCCCAGCCAACATTGTTGATGACATTGTCCTCATCATTGATGTGATAAGAAGGCAGTGGGGGTGAGTGAGCTGCAGGAGCCTGATGATAAGATTCATGGGAGTGATGGGAGGAGCATGAGGAGCATGATAAGCAGGTGGAGGAGAATAAGAATGAGGATGGAGAGTGAGGTCAGTGAAAAGGGCAACAAGCCTGGTTATGGCCAGGTTGCCAGCAGAGGCAGGTGAAACATTGATAAGAGGGGCACTGGACCTGTTGCTGGCCCAGTGTGTGGCATTGAAAATACCTGTTGCAATAGTAAGGATGGCTAGAAGGGAAATGGGCTCTGCCATTATGCCTGGACTACCATGCCTTAGTGCAGGCAATGTGGTCAAGTTTGTTGAGGGTAAGAGGAGAAGACAAGGCCAAGGAGATAGTGGGGCATGTGGGTGGAAGATGCTGCCAAGCAGTGGATGATTCTTGTTTGAAGTGGTCAAGATTAACCAGGAACTCTCCAAACTTGAGTTAATAAGCCAGGTTATCTAGAATTAGTGACAACTGGCAGTAGATGGTGTCAAGGCCTTGATGGTCAGTATCAGTGTCAACTTCAGCTGTGCAATGGAGGAGCTGAGTAATGAGGGACATCTTTTCTATTTGGTGGTAGAGACAGTAAAGGGCCCACAATGGAGAGTATATGTTCAAATGTGACCCAATGGCAACAGAGAGTCATGAATTGAATACAAAGGATTGGAGTCCAATACAGTATATGTCATTGTGGTCACCAGAGTGAAGAGTGTGAGCTGTGATAGATAAGTCTATGGTGGTGATGGGGCAAGGAGTGGCTAGTTGAGCCCTGAATGGTGGAATGGGAATGGTGATGGGCAAGGACAAAGTGTTGGTGGTGTGAATGGGAATAAAGCTGCAGAGATAGTAATGGCCCCAGATGGGAGAGAGTGGATGCAAACAGGGAAAATGGTATTGAGAGTTTCTTAGGTAGGCAAGGAGGGAACATTGGAGGTGGAAGACAAGAAAGCATTGGAGTTGGTCAAGAACATGGTTACTTGGGAGTGGAGCAGTTTTTGGATTTCTTGATATGAGAAAAAGAGGCAATGGGAGGAGTTTCAAGGGAATGCCACTTTTTATAGGCAGCCAGGAGTTTGAAAGCATTACTAAGATTGAATTCAGCTTCCCACAAGTCTTCTTCTACTGAGTAATCCTTCTATCAGATCAGGAAGGAGTGAGAAGAAGGCAAGCCATGATGTTTTAATATTCACTCAACTTTGTATTCTTCTTGACCTTCTATAAGGTCCAGAGGTAAAGCCAGGAAGTTCTTCCTGTAAATGTCATTTTCATGATAAAGTGATAACAATAAGGCATGGAAGACCAGATGGATCTTCCAGGTGGTGGGGAGTTGGAGTCTGTAGGTCACAGGAGAGAGTACTTTAGTGATGGTAAAGAATTCTTCCCTTTTGGGCACAAATTTGGAGTTGGTAACAGAATGTTTCAAGTTCCATGCTTCTAGCCAAACCTTCATTTCTTTGGTAAAAGAAATGAACTTGGAGCAAATGTAGGATGTCATCACCTGGCATGCAAGGTTGTGGGCAGCTAGGGCTTTGTCCCTTGCTGCAGTTAAATATTTTAGCCTGTCAGTGATAGCAGGCATCAGGGTCTTAGAGATTATCAAAGGTAGGGCACAGGATTCATAGCCCATCAGAAGAAAGAATGGTGATTGGTTTGTTACAGAGTAAGGGTAGCAGTTGTGTGTGAATTCCACATGGAAGATGTTCTCTGCCCACTTGGATGGGTTTGCTTCATAAAAGATATGAAGGTAGGTTTTGATTTCTTGGTTAACTTGGTCAGTCTCTCTGTCAGACTAAGGGTGGTACATGGTGGAAAGGGTGAGGTCATAGTTGAGAAGTTTCCCCAACTCTTTGGTAAAGGCAGAGACAAATTGTGGGCCTTGGTCTGAGATGATTTTATTGTACAAACCAAAGTATTTGTAGACTTTTTCAAAGAATAGGGTAGCAATACCCTTGGCAGTGGCAATTTTCTTGGTGGAGACAAGGATCACCCCCTTTATAAGCTCATGGTCAACCATGACCAACAGGGAATCAAAGTCACCAGATTGAAGAAGATCAGTGATCAGATCACAAGAGATCTGCTGAAATGGGTGAAGAGCCCATAAGAGAATGGGGTAAAGAGCAGGTGTAAAGAGGTATGTGTTGACTTTGTGCTATTGGCAAACAGCATAGCCATCAATGTACTTGCAAATGTAGGCAGCAAGTCCAGGCCACCAGAATTCCTGTTAAACCAGCATGCAGGTTTTTGAAATGGGTGACTACCCATTGCTTCTTGATACTCGTTTCTACCTTGGTGGATGCTCCTAAACCTGTCCTGATAACTGCTGAGGCTTTTGTGCTAGTGGCCTCGAACTAGGCGATGAGAGAAGAGATAAGACCACTACTCTTGTGTAAACCAGTAGCCAGCAGTTCTGAGAGTTCAGAATGTATAACCAGCTAAGAGGTCAAGAGAGCAAGACTGGGGAATCCCAGCTTGCACCTCCTGCCTTATATATTGTCAAGGTCAGTGCACAGACCATGTACAGAAGGTCTACCCTAAAGATGCTATCTGTGGACACCAATAGCTAAAGTAGCTCTGACCTCTAAATAGATAGATGAAAAATATCATGGAGTGGCAATGAGGAGTAAGGCAATGGCCTCATGGATCAAGGGTGAGGAATGGAAGAGAAACCACACCATGAGGATGTGGAAGAATGGAAGCGCACAGGAATAGATCAATGAAAGTAGCAAGGCTGCCTGGAGGCCAAGGAGATCCAATCTGGATCTCTGCCATAGATCAGATCCTAATCTAGATCGAGAGATCAGATATCATTGGAAAGATCTGGATCTCATCTGAGATCTGCCACATCATGTGATCAATACCTTATGCAAGGGAATACTCTGAATAAGGACTTAGCCTTAGCCTAGGGTTTGCCTTATTAGGCAACTCGTTCACACAGTCACATGCAACTGATCACATGACCAGCGCATCTTGTGCTCTACAGTTCCCATGGTCACATGAGACCATCGTGTTAGGCTTGAGCCATAACAATACCTATAACTTCACATTTACTGAACTCCACTTTATTCTGATACTATTCCATAGTTACTCCAATATTCCCTCCCATTCCTATCCCTTGTCCCCTTGCTTCTCCCTGCCACCCTTCAGTTTTAGAATGACAAGATTGGATATTGCCCTACTTGACATCTCCATTCATATCTTAGTTATTTAGACACCTGCTTCACTTCTGAGTTAACATCTGTCTTATTTTGCTACACTTAGTTGGTTCCTGCTCCCCTAAGATATAAGTACAATAGCTCTATATCCTATACATCAGTCAGAATATTGATATTAATGACCCCTTTGTCTCCATGACCCCTGCTTGAAGCTGTCCTTACTATCCCTTGACCTAGTGTCATAGTTCTCTCAAGTCCAGCACTCTCTTGATCCTCCAACCAAGTTTCTGACACCTTCCAACTGTTCTGCAAATTGGAGTACCAGTACCAGCATAAAGGTGCACCACATATGGTGAAGTTAAGCCCTGCCAGTTCTGGAGATACCCAGAGTATCCCAGAAGTACATCCCAAGTTATAACAAGACCTTAACATGGGTATTACTCTTCTTTTCCCTTTTGTCTTCCTTTACTCTTTTGATATTTTTTCTTTTTTCTTTGAGAATGTTGTTGCTGCTTCTCATACCCTTTCTCTTTCCTCTTTATGATGTTATGACAAGAATTACAAAGTGTTTAAAAACAAAAACAATCAAATCTTCATACCTTTTAAATTGCATTCTCCTTTATTACATTTATGTCAAAACATTTCTCAAGACTCATCAAACTATCAAAGCTCATAGCAAGGGCTGTCAAGACTCCAATCTAAAACCATCAGGCTGTTGAACTTGATGTTAGGGGAGGCTGGATAGCCTGGGAACAAACTCTGGAGTACTTCAGACAAGTCTGGAGGTTTCTGAAGTTATTGGACAGTTGGTTAGTGGAGGTTACCTTTCTTGCTTGATAGAGTGGATGCAGTGGAGTTTAACAGAGTTGGGTGGGACTTGGCTTTACCTTATGTGGTGTGCCCTTGCATAGCCTCAGCATCCTGATTTGCAGACTACTGGAGATACAGAGGAGAGCTTGCTCAGAGCTCAACAAGAGAAACAGACAAGACAAGAGATGTCAAGTCCAGTCTTAAGGAGCAGAGTTATCTAGACTCATCAAAGGTAGCCATTAGGCTAGTTGTGATCCCCAGCAGAGCCAGAGGGTCAGAATGGTTGGGGACTTTGGCTTAGGTGGCCAAGGCAACATTAAGTCAAATCAACTATAATGCTGGAAACCCTGGAGTTACCCTGGAGGATTAGAGGGTTCCCAAAGGCTCATTCAGAGTGAGAATGAACTGATGCAGATGTGGGGGTGCTTTTGTCAATATTCAAACTAATGTATAGGATACAGAGCTATTGTACTTATACCTTAGGGGAGCAGGAACCAACTAAGTGTAGCAAAATAAAACAGATGTTAACTCAGAAGTGAAGCAGGTGTCTAAATAACTAAGATATGAATGGAGATGTCAAGTAGGGCAATATCCAATCTTGTCATTCTGAAACTGAAGGGTGGCAGGGAGAAGCAAGGGGACAAGGGATAGGAATGGGAGGGAATATTGGAGTAACTATGGAATAGTATCAGAATAAAGTGGAGTTCAGTAAATGTAAAGTTGTAGATATAGTAGTGGAAAAGAAGGGACTAGATGGTACACAACTTAGGATCAACTGGAGTTGCACTGGAGGAAGCAGGAATGGGCTCAGAAGGCACAGGATGTGACAGGTCTATGAAAATACCATAGTCTGAATAGCAGGAAAGAGCATCAGTGTTATGGCAACTCCTGCTATCCTACCTTAATATTCAAACTCCTTGAAGGATGCTCCTATCCTTTCCTTGAGAATTGGTGAGGCTTTTGGCTAGTGGCCCCTAACTAGGCAAATATAGAGAATGAAGTGAGATCCTGGGCCCTTGTATAAACCAGTAGCCAGCAGCACTAGATGTCTAGCCTGTATAATCAGCTAAGAGTGTTATGGCTTAAGCCTAACACGACAGTCTCACGTGACCATGGGAACTGTAGAGCATGAGATGCACTGGTCATGTGATCAGTTGCATGTGACCGTGTGAACGAGTTGCCTAATAAGGCAAACCCTAGGCTAAGGCTAAGTCCTTATTCAGAGTATTCCCTAGCATAAGGTATTGGTCACATGATGTGGCAGATCTCAGATGAGATCCAGATCTTCCGATGAGATCCAGATCTTCCGATGAGATCCAGATCTTCCGATGATATTTGATCTCTCAATCTAGATTAGGATCTGATCTGTGGCAGAGATCCAAATTGGATCTCCTTGGCCTCCAGGCAGCCTTGCTGCATTCATTGATCTATTCCTGTGCTGTCTTCCATTCTCCCACATCCTTATGGTGTGGTTCCTCTTCCATTCCCTACCCTTGATCCATGAGGCCACTGCCTCACTCCTCATTGTCGCCCCATGTTCTCCCTTTCATATATCTATTAGAGGCAAGAGCTACTTTAGCTATTGGTGTCCACAGATAGCATTCTTTAGGGTAGACCTTTTTGTACATGGTCTGTGCACAGACCTTGACAATATATAAGGCAGGAGGTGCAAGCTGGGATTCCCCAGTCTTGCTCTCTTGACCTCTAAGCTGGTTATACAGTCTGATCAATCAGTACTGCTGGCTAGGATTTACACAAGGGCCCATCACTCATCCTTTCTCTATTCGCCTAGTTAGGGGCCACTAGTACAAAAGCCCTAGCAGTTATCAAGGACAGATCAGGAGTGTCTACCAAGGAAGACTTGAATATCAAGGAGTAGTGGGAAGCTCCTGCTTTAAAGAGGTCAAGAGAGCAAGTCTGGATTTCCCCAGCTTGCATCCCCTGCCTTATATATTGCCTGAGCATGTGCACAGATCAAGTACAGGAGGCCTACCCTAAACTATGCTATCTATGAACACCAATAGCACAACTGGCTCTATAGTATAATGAGGGAAAGGCATGGAGCAGATATAAGGAGTGAGGTAGTGGCCTTATGAATCAAGGAACTAAAATGAAAGAAGAACCACATCATAAGGATGTGAAAGAATGAAAGCACACAGATTATCAGATATGAATGAGGCATGGCCACCATAAGGCCAAGGAGATCCCATCTGGATCTCTGCCACAGATCAGATCCTAATCTAGATCATAAGATTAGATATTGTCAGGGACTGGATCTAGATCTCATCTGAGATCTGCCACATCATGTGACTGATACCTTTGTGCAGGGAAATACTCTAATAATAGGACTTAGCCTTAGTCTAGGGTTATTCTTATAAGGTTTCTTGTTCACATGATCACATGCTCCTGGTCACATGACTATGCAACCATTTACATCACATGCTCAACAGTTCCCATGGTCATGTGCTGCTAACTGTCATGTTCACTAGTTACATAACACTTAATCTCATAATAACTAGGCTTAATACTTCTTGTCTTGCTTTACTCCCATATTAAGCCTTGAGATCACTTTCTTTTTATCCTCTGATCCTTTTATAAATCAGAATACCCAGGTTGTGCAAGAGTACATTGTATAAAATAAAGCCAGGTCTTATTTAATTCAACCAACAGTTCTCCTTTACCTTCTAAAAACTCCAGACTTCTTTGAAAGTTCCCAGAGCTGTGTTTTTACTCATGGATTGGGCCACATCAGTAAATCTGACCCCAGAGTTTATTTCTGGAACCTTTTCCACTATCTCTCTAAATCCTAATGGTACTTGCATCTAGAGTTTATCTCTCTAGCTTCTTTATAATCTAGTAATATGCTTGGCTTAAAAGATCCCTTAGTACCCTCAGAATTAATCTCACAGTAGAGCAACTAGGTTTTCTTAGTTCATTAATCTTAGTAGTTTTGACAGATAAATACTTCTCACTATTATTATTATTATTCAATTGCCAGTTTTCTCCTTTGAGTAAGAGTATAACATGGATCCAGAGTATATCTGCTTTATTTTCTTTAACAGATTTCCTATCATGGGCTTTATGCACATGTGCATTTACTTTATTGCTGTGCTTATTGTTGTTAGTATTGCTTTTTTCCTTTGTAACCTCTTTGTCAACTCATAACTCTAGTGACATATTGTTGCAAACCTTGCAATGACCACTTTCATTCTCATGTGATCATGGGAATCCCAACCCTTATCAGGCTAAACCCTAACTTAGGACTTGGCATATACTATACAAGTACTTCTAAGGTTAGTGACCATGAGGCACATCTAGGGATCTTCCCTGGATCTTCCCGATCTCAGATCTGACCATCTCCATGGATCTGACGGATCTGCCAAGGTGATCTCATCTGTGGATTGAGATCCCTGTCCTCATTGTGTCCATGCCTCTTCTCTTCCATTTCCCCACATCCCTTAATATCTGATCCATGCTTTTATCTTATGGCCTACATGAGTACGCCTTATACGCTACTGGCTAGCTTACTGTACATCTTTAGGGTAGACATGGATGTACATGGTCTGTGCACATCTTAGAGTAGTATATAAAGGCTGGCCAAGAGTGCTAAAGTCCTCAGACTTTATCACTTCTTGCAGCATAGGCTAGTTTTAGGCTTTAGAGAAAGCTCTTCTCAGGAATCCAGGCCCTTCAAGGCAGAGATCTTAGGAAGCTCGAGCTCGAGTCTCATCCGTGTCCTCCTCGTCATTATCACTCTAGTCCCCTCCTTGGTTGCTCCACATCTGAGCCTCCATTTAGGTTTTCCCAGTGTTCCTCCTCTTTCCCATCAGCTAGGTGTAGCCTCTGGATTCCAGAGTCATAACACATATTCTATAGGTTGGCCATTATGCCCACTGGTCTTGTGGGCTCAGTGCACTTCAAATTCAGGTTTGCAACATTAATGGCTGCTGTATTATCCCATTGGCTCACTATTTGGGCTTTGAATGGTATGACCATGATATAACAGACTTCTGTATCTTCATAGAGATTATCTTGGCTGCTTGCTGGAGTTACAAGGCTTATGCCTTCATTAGTCTGGAAGTTAACTGGTTAACTTGCCATTTGGAAGTTAATTAATATGATATTAGCTCTTCTGTGTGATTCCTATGATTCCATAGTGTTCTGGACATTTTTCTCAACTCTCTTTAGCTCTATCCTTGCCTCTAGTGCTTCCTGCAGGTTAAATGGATCTATAAATATATCTGAGTAACACATATCATTATATGCTATATTTTTAGGATTTACCAAGGGTATTGAAATATCATTGTAATCATTAAATATGGATATAAGGTGATAAAAAATATTATGTGGGGATTAAAGGTGTATAATTCAGTTAAGTAAATAATCTAAAATAACTTCCATAATAATAAACTTGGCAATAGAGTTTAATTTGCATTATTCTTTGAGTTCATGCACAATAGCTGGCTTTGGCACTGCATCTGTAAGATAGCTTAGTATATTATTTGTGGCTATGCTCTCAAGTATGTGGCTGCAGTAAATCTGCCAGTCTTGCTTCTTATACTGCTATGTGCTTAGCAGAATACTAACAGTCTTTTCACATGACTGTGAGACTCACTTGCCTAAACAAGGTTAACCCTAGGCATAGGTATTATGCATCCAAAGAGTGTGCTCCTAAATCAAACTGGACTAGTGTGTGAACAGAGATAACAACAACAACAAGTAGGCTTTTAATATTAGAGCTCCAAACTAGGCAAAGGAAAAAACTGAACCTTGACCCATATAGGGCATAAGCCATACCTGCATGAAGACTAAAGCCTAGTTGGCAGTAGTAACAGAAGTGATTAAAACTGGATTACCTCAAGTCTCTCTCTATCTGTTATATATTAACTACAGATATACACAGACCAAGTATAGGAAAGGTAACTGTTATGCACTCAGCAAACACTGATGGTCTTTTCATATGACCATGGGACTTGCCTGCCTCATAAGGATAAACCCTAGGCTTAGGTTTGATTCTTTATTCAGAGTATCTCTTACTTATGAGTCAGTCACATGATGTGGCTGGATCTTAGATGAGATCTTAGATTAATACCAATAATATCTGATCTGTGACAAAGTTCTAGATAGATCTCCTTGGCCTTATGGCAGCCATGCCATATTCATATCTGCTGTTCCTGAGTATTTTCATTCTTCCATATCCTTATGGTTATGGTTTCTCTTCTAAATTTCTTGATCCACAAGGCCACTGCCTTACTCCTTACTCATATGCCCTATGCCCACTTACCAGATATAGTAGATAAGAGTGGTTACTGCTATTGGTAACCATAGATAGTAGTTACTTATTCTATATAGAGGCTGTGCCTCTTTGGCAATATATATATATATACAAAGTGGGCAAGACCTGGAGTCTTTCCAGGCTTGATCACTTGTATCTTACTCCTCTTTTACTTGGGCATTTTGATATTAACCTGAGTTATTCCTTCTTTCTTACTCCTTATAGCCTAAGCACTTACCAGTGTTAACTTGAATTACCCCTATCAAGATTCACAAGCCTAGTTTGGGGCCACTAATGCAAAAGCCCTCTTGTTGTTTGCATTGCCTGTTACTCACTGGTGTTTGTTGCTAGTATTCAGATTGCACTTTTGAAGTACATAATAGTAACTATCATCTATGGACCAATGACAGTAAGTACACAGAGCTGATAAATAAAGAAGCATGGGACAGAGAGTAGGAGTGAGGCAGTGGCCTTACAGGTCAAGGAAGAGAGAAGAGAACCATATCATAAGAATGTGAAAGAATGAAAGAAAAGCTTAGGAATAGCAGATATAAATGTAGCATGGCCATCATAAGGCTAAGAAGATCTATTTTGTTATGACTCTGGAAACCAGAGGCTACACTAGATGGAGTGACAGAGGAGGAACACTGGAAGAATGATCTAGAATGGAGACTCTGAAGAGGAGCAACCAAGAAGTATGTGAGATGATGAGGAGGACTCGGAGGAGGCTCGAACTCGAGCAGCTAAGGACCTATGCCTGAAGGGCCTGGTTTCCAAAGAAGAGCTAATGCCAAGTAGTACTGAAGTGATTAAGTCTGGAGAGACTTAAGCACCAGTACCTGCCCCTTATATATTGCCCTGGGGTAAGCACGGACCATGTATGTAAGGCCTACCCTAAGGTACTGCATATCTGGTAACCAATAGCAGTAAAGAAGCTACTTGTATAGGCAGAATGGTAAAGGCATGGAGCGGAGATCAGGAGTGAGGCTGTGGCCTCATGACTAAGATGTGGAGAATGGAAGAGAAGCAGGTGTGGACAACATGAGGATGGGGATCTCTGCCACAGATGAGATCACCTCCTAGATCCATTAGATCCAGGGAAGATTCTGGGGAGATCCATAGATTGGTCATGTGACCACTAACCTGAAGATGCTCATAAAGTATTGCTTGACCCTAGCATAAGGTTATCCTGAATAGGAGTAGGCTTCCCATGATCACATGATATGAAAGTGGTAGTTGCGAGAGGATCGCAACATATTTAGATCTTTGCCACAGATATGACCTAATCTAGATCTGTTAGATTAGATATCATTGATATTAATCTAAGATCTCATTTAAGATCCAGCCACAATTACATAACTATTATTATAAGTGGGGAATACTCTGAATAGAGAATTAAACCCAAACCTAGGGTTATTCTTATTTTGGCATGCAAGTCTCATGATCACATGATAAGACCATTAGTGTTTGCTAAGCACATAACAATAGGTTTGATTTTTATTAGAGTATTTTTCCATATATATTATTGGTCATATAATATAGCAGATCTCAGATGAGATCTAGATTGATGCTGATAATATCTGATCTAACAGATCTAGATTAGGATTAATTTGTGGCAGAGATCCAGATGGGGATCTCCTTGATCTTATAGTTGCCTGGCCATATTTATATCTGTTAATGCTATATGCTTGTTATAATGCATTTTTTTGTTTTTTTGATCATGTGATTATCTAATCATTTATCTTATCAGGGCATGTGACAAGTCACATGACTCAGGGATTAGAATTAGCCCCACACCTTTAGATCCTGCAGGATTCTTTTTATTTCCATCTCTTTTTTACTTTTCTTCCATTTTTAAAAGCTGGATATTATAGTTGTCCTTTATTTTTCTCTCTCTATTCTCTAGCTTCAGACTTCATGTATCTCTAATGCTTTCTTGTAAAATTCTGGAATCTTCAGACCTTTTCTATTCCAGAATCCTCTCTTTTGTTAGTAAATATGACTTATACTTGATGTTATGCTAGGTCCAGGTAGGGACTAATATAGACCTTATGGGCTAAGGCTAAGGGGCAGGCTTGACACTGGTTAGCCTAAGAACTAAAGTGATGGTAAAAATGCAGGATGGCACTATGGTCCCATAGTAAAGGTTGAAAATAAGACTAGGATGCTAGGGCTAGTCAAGAATAAAGAGATGCTTGCCAATAAAGGTTGCAAGTGGGCTAAGAGGTTCCAACTGTGCTCTAAGAGGAACAAGATGGAATAAGGCAGAAGTAGCATAGGAAACATGAATAGTAAAGTATGCTACTTATACTACTGAGAATAAGATTCAGACTCAGTTGAATAAGTTAGTAAAGATAACTAAGGATGACTAAACAATCTGTGTGGAAATGAATGGAATGCAATGGAAGTGGATGATGAGTAATATCCACTAACAGAGAAGTTCTGGAACAAAAGAAGTCTGAACATTTCAGAACATAACAAGAAAGCATCAAGGACCATGTGAAGTCTGAAGTTAGAATAAAGGAAAGAAAAACAAAAAGGGATGATTGTAATATTATCCTCTCAGTATATTTAATAATCCAGTTGAATATCTGCAAAGACTAGAATGAAGGGGCAGGAAAGCCTGTAATGTTGCCCCAGCCAATCTTATTGATGACATCATTATTGTCAGTATAATAAGAAGATAAAGAGGGTATAAGAGATAGAGGAGTGGGGCAGTAAGAGCCATGCAAATTCCAGGAGTGGGAGAAGTCCTGGGAGGAGTGGTGGGAGGAAGAGAAACCCCAGAAGAAGGTATCACATGAGGAGAAGGAGAAGGACTGTCAAGGCAAAGGGCAGCAAAGAGGGCAGTTAGCCTGGTTATAACTGGGTTGCCACTGTAAATATGTGGGACATTGGTATACTATACAATTGATATGTCAATGGCCAAGGACATGGCACTAAAAGCAACCCTTAGTGTGCTGGGAATGGGAGGGGGGAAGTTGGGTATGGCTATGGTGGCTGGTCTATCAATGCTTAACACAGGTAATAGTTACCAACTTCTTTGATGAGAGGGGAAAAGAGGATGTGAATGGAAAGAAGGGGGCTATAGAAGAGCATGATAATGAGTAACAGATGAATCATATTTGAACCAGTCTATATTAGTGAGGAATTTGCCAAACCCCAGTTGGTAGGCAAGATTATCTAGAATAAATAACATTTGATGATGAATAATGTGTAGTCTTAGCTTTTATGACAATAATAGAAAGAAAACAAAGTGAATGTTTTTGACATTGAACTCCACAGAGTGTCAGAGGAGGGAGGAGGTGAGATGAATATGCTCCACCTGATGAAAAAGGGTATAGAGGGCCCATAAAGGGGAGTTTATTTTAAGGTAGGATCCTATGAATAATAAAAGATGCAAATCAAAAACAAATAATCATGCCATGGTGGAGTATTCTAAAGAGTGGTCCCCAGGGCAGAGGATATGGGTGGCAATAGGCAGGTCAACAGCAGTAATGGCTTGGAATTTGGCAAGGGTAATGGTGAAGAGATTGATAATGCAGAGTGGGATGTGATAATGTAAGGTAAAAGGGAAAACAGGGAGAGAGCTGGACTAGGTATTGGTAATGGCAGTGAATTTGGGATCTGAGGTACTAGATGGGGGGAGATTATGAGGTTACTAGGGTAGAAGAATTTAATAAGAGAGGCTTAGGGAGATAAAACAGGGAAGAAATCATTAAAAAATTCTATAATCTGATCTAAGTTAATATGGGCATGAACAGGAAAGGGCTGGTGGGCAGTTTCATTGGAGGATGCAGTGATGGGAGCAGTGGCTAGGGTAGGGTTGGTGGTGGAGTCTGGAATAAAGCAGAAGCAGTAAATAAAGTTGTAAAACATGACTATGGTTTGGATTTCTTGGGGCAAAGTTTCTGTGGGGGTTTGTAAGGATTTGGGAATGCTGAGGGTAGGGAAACAAGGGAGTGGTGATGTTTATATGCCTCAACAAGTTTGAAGGCATTGCAGAGATTGGACTCAGATTCCCATAAGTTTTCTTTAGCAGAGTAACCCTTCCATCAGATCAGGGAGGAGTAAGAAGAAGGTAAGCCATGATATCTCAATATCCACTTGATTTAATATTCTTCTTAACCTTCTACAAGGTCTCGGGATGGAGCTGGAAAGTTCTTTCCATAGGTATTATTTTCACAATAGAGCAATAACAATAAAGCATGGAAGATCAGATGGATCTTCCAGGAAGCAGGGAGGCAGAGGCAGTATGTGATGAGAGATAGTATTTCTATGATGGTGAGGATACCTTTGTGTTTGGGTGCAAACTTGGGGTTGACTATAGAGCATTTAAGGTTTCTGGTCTTGAGCCAGACTTTAAACTCTTTGGAGAAAGGGGTAAACTTTGAACAAATGTAAGACACCATAGTTTGGTAGGTAATGTCATGGGCTACAAGAGCCTCATCTCTAGATGCTGTCAGATTTTTTAATCTATTAGCAACTGCAGGCATAAGGGTCTTGGGAATTACCAAGGAAAGGGCATGGGATTCATATTCCAACATGAGATAGAACAGAGATTGATTGATGACAGAGTGGGGGTGGTAATTGCAGATAAATTCCACATGGGAGATTTGTTCTGCCCATTTGAAGGGGCTAGCTCTGCAAAAGATGCAGAGATAGATTTCAAGTTCCTGGTTAACTTATTCAGTTTCCCCATCAGATTGGAGATAATATGCAGTAGAGAGGGAAAGGTCATAGCTGAGGAGTTTACCAAGCTCCTTGGCAAAGGCAGAGGTGAATTAGGGGCCTTTATCTATGATAATCTTGTCATAAAGACCAGAGCATAGATATACTATGTGAAAAAAGAGGGTGATAATATCCTCAGCAGTTGCAGTTTTCTTAGTGGGGCAGAGAATTACCCTTTTCATAAGCCCCTGGTTGACCATAACCAACAGGGAATCAAAGCTACTGAAGAGTAGAAGGTTGGTAATTAGATTACAAGAGACCATTTGAAAGGGGCAAGTAGCAGTGGATTTGATGGGGGAGAGAGTGGGGATAGAGGTGTGGGTGTTAACTTTGTTTTGTTAACAAATAGTATTATGATGCACTTTTTCTTTTCAAGATCACATGATAGGGTTAGCCTCATGCCTTGAAGCCTACATACTTCTCTTTTCATTTCCATCTTCTTTTCATTTCCACTTACTTCTCTTCCATTCCAGAAGCCTGGACTCTTGATGGTTCCATGAGTACTTCTCTTCTTTTTGATCCCTATGTCACATGTATGGAAAAGTTCCCATCAGGGACTTGGTCCATGCATACCCTTGAGACCTATATAAACTATAGCATAGTGACTCTTAGCTCTTCAGCTTTGAGCACTTGTATTATCACTCATATTAGCTTATAGCTCCCCTTAATCCAAACTCTTCTATTTGAGCATTTGGCACTTCAATCTTCAGGTGTGTAACACTTGTTCAAAGCTACTCTTACATCCCTTTTCCTTCAAACAATCAGCACTAGCATGCATTCTATTCTTGTACTTTTCTGTTTTACAGAAGGAGTCATTCAAGCAGTGAATTGGAATTTAGTTGATAAAATACAGTCATTTTCAGGCATGAGTTCAAGACAAGTTAGCAAAAGAAGTATACTTGGAAGCCCAGACCCAGAAGAAGATTAAAGCACTATTGAAGAAGACCACTAGAAGACAATAATGCCATTAAAATAACAAGATAGAATGAAAAACTCTAAAGAGGAAATTTGAGATCACCTGGCACTGCAATGTATTAGTTGCTCACTTGTTGAAAAGAAGAATTGAGATTATCAAAGAAGATTAAAAGAAGAAGGTAGCACATACACAAAAGTTTGCTTCACAAAGACTTTATTCCCTGAGACCTGTCACCATACTAAAGAAATCTACCCCTCAATCTAGTTATGGCTGGTGAGCAACCCAACATCATAGCCCTTGTTGAGCAGAGGGTGGAACTATCACTCTGCTTAAAAAAAAAAGATATCACAAGGAGAGTGGCTGACCTGGGTAGCTGGGACAGTAATTGAAAGAATTGAAAAAGATGGTGGATCAGTTTACAAGTATGGGTAGGGGAGCAGAAGTGGAAAAGTAACTGTCTGAGGATGATAGCAGTTCTATTAAGGATGAAGGGGCTGGCCAATGATTTTGAAACACTGATATTAATGGAATTTAACAACTTAGAAGATAAGAAGGTTTGGCAGGATGGCCAAAGAACTTATCATATCTTGGAAGATGCAGCCTGGCCTTTATGGCTAGATCTGCAAGCCAAAATCAAAGGTTACTTCTGAATTGAGGAGCTTACTTACCAAAGTCTAAAGAAGCTTCAAGCTTTACAGCAGCAAGAAAGAAAGATAGACAATTTACTTAACAAGTTTGATTTGTTGAAAAAAGAAGCAGAGGTTGATAATAACCATGCAGTGGAACTGCTGAAACAGGCAGTTGACTATAGAGTTTACTCCCAGGTAGCTCTTCAAGATGGTGATAATGGGCAATGCCTCAATATGTTCACCCATTTCAGACAAGTCAGTCAAACATTCAAGAAGATAATGGTAGAAAGGCTGTCTTTTTGAACACAAGAAAATCCTGTTTGTTCCCCTTATCAAAATTGTTATTAATAGCATCCCTACTCCCTGCATCCACCTCCTCATTTCACAGCCATTGGCATTTAACCTGGGCATGGTGCATTCATGGAAGTGGATCTTTCTCTTACTTGTTATAACTGTGATAAGATAGGCCACATGGCATGAGACTGCAGGGCTCCCTGAAATCCTGCACATACAATAATACCCCCTTGATTCCCTTCTAGGCTGCTGCAGCCTACTCAACAGTGACAATAGCAGGTCCAACCAATCAGGTTTGAAGAATTTTCACCTCCAGATAAAAATGGGTGGTATTTGGCAGAACTGGAAGCCATCAGTCTGGTTTACAATGTGGCAGATGCAGCCCAGTTTCAGAAGATACTGGCTGCCTTTTGAAGCTTGATGGAGGAAGCCTGAGCTTACTTTAAGGACATTTTTGAGTTGGAAGCAAAGCAGGGAAAAGAAAAGGAAAGTACCAAGAACTAGGTGGTATACTTCACAAAAATATATTATTTTTTCTCAAAATTTGTATCTAACTACCTTCAGGCCAATATTATGTGTTTTCATGCTGGAAAGGCATCTCATTTGAATGCAGCCCCAGCTGATGGGTGCTTAATTCCTTTCACCAAGGGAACTAATAAACACTTGTATACAGATTTTGAGATAGAACAAAAAAACCTAGACCAAATTTTCCAAAGGACAGAACATGATGAGCTAAAAGTATGCATAAAAGTATTAGAAGAATTCAGAGGAAAAGAAGGAATAAGGGCCCAAGCTTGTGACTATACTGATGCAATTTTAGACTCTGGTATATTATTAACCTTCATAGATTAGAGTTATGTTTGGCATCATGGGCTTTATAAAAAGCCTTTGGATCAATTTCTCATGGTATATAATGCTGATGGGATACAAGGAACAGTTGGATACATTACTCACTATATAGTGCTCTATATTTCAATTAAAGACAAAAATGGCACTTGACATTAAGAATAACTGCATGCAATGGTATCTCATCTTGGGTTACTTAACATGCTTATAGGATATAATTGGTTCAGGAGACATAATCCAGAAATTGACTGGGTCAACAAGACCATTATGTTTCCATAACATGTGATAAAGTATTATACAAGGAATATCAATGTAGCAGAGGATAAAGACCTAAGAAAACAAATTCCAAAGGAAGTATGGAAATTTATAAAGGTATTATCCCAAAAGGAATCAGAGTGGTTGCCCACACAAAAACCCTGGGACCATGCTGTCAAACTTAAAGCTGATTTTATTTCAAAAAAGGGTCACATTATTCCTTTAGTTGAGGAAGAATTGACAGAAGTTAGGGAATTCATTAAAAAGGAATCTGCCAAAGGATATATTTGCCTTTCCATGTTTCCTCAAACATCTCCTGTATTCTTTATTGGTAAGAAAGATGAAGGAAAGTGGATTATAGATACTTCAACAAAGCTACTATCAAGAACAATTATCCATTACCACTGATTTCCACCTTGATTGATAGACTACAAGGAGCTGATCTGTTCATGACCCTAGATCTTTGATGGAATTACAACAATATCAGGATTAAGGAAAGGAATGAATGGAAAGGGGCATTTACCATTCCTTTCAGTGCATATGAATCCCTAGTAATGTATTTCAGGATATGCAGCTCCCTGGATACTTTTCAAACTATGATCAATAACATCTTCACTGATATGTGAACTGAGATACTAATCTACATAGATAATATCATCATCTTTACCAAGGACAAATCATGTCCAAATTATTATGAGGTAGTACAGGAAGTGCTTTAGCATTTACAAGACCATGACCTTTTCCTTAAACCATTCAAATATCATTTTGCTCAAGAAGAAGTAGACTATTTGAAAATGGTCATATCTAAAAATGAGATAAAAATGCAATTAAATAAAGCTAAAGCAATTACAGATTGGCCTTAGCCTTGCACTATTAAACAAGTCCAATCTTTTTTAGGGCTAGCCAACTACTATCACTGTTTTATTCCCAATTTCTCCTCTATTACTCACCCTCTTCATGCATTAATGTGCAAATCAATCTCTTTTCATTGGACTCCAGAATATACTCTTGCCTTCACTACCTTAAAACAATTACTTTCTTCTAACCCCCTGCTGGTTTACTCTGACTCCTCTTATTCTCTCTGCATCAGGACTAATGCCTCTCATAGTGCTATGGGTGCAGTTCTATCCTATCAACTTCTTGATGGCTCATGGCACCCAGTGGCCTACATGTTTAAGTCTTTCTTACCTGCAGAGCTCAATTACTCTATATATGATAAGAAACTTCTTTCTGTTATTCATGCTTTGAAAGTCTGGTGCCATTTTGTCATCAGTTGGGCCACCTTTGAAATCTGAACAGATTATAAGAATCTTGAGTATTGGCATAAACCTCAAGATTTTTCCCCATGTCAAGCTCACTGGCAGGCCTTTTTGTTGAAATTTAATTATATATTTGCCCACAAACCAGATTCCTCAAATGGACAAGCCAATGCTCTATCTTGGCAATCTAATCATATTCCTCCCTTTGATCTTAATAAAGACATTGTTTTTCTTCCCCTCTCTGTTTTTGCCTGTTCTATTGACTCTTCTTTTTCTTTCTTTTCTGACATTGTTTCTGTTTCTTCTTCTCTTCATCTTCCTTCCTTCTGGTGTTATAATGAAAATAACAAAGTTTTCAAAAACAAAAACAATCAAATCTTTGTTCCTCTCTTTTTACATTTTAAACTATTACATGTAACCCATTCTTCATTATTGGGTAGTCATTTAGGCCAAGCCTGCACTTTTCAACTTATTACCCATTACTATTATTGGCCATCCTTGAAGGATGATATTGCATCTTTTATTTAGCATTGCCCCATCTGTGCAATGATATCAGGACAGGAATCTCCATCAGTAATCATACCCTTATCAGCAGCAACCAAGCCTTGGGAGGATTTGTCAGTGGATTTGGTAACACAGTTGCCATTGATACAAGATAAAGATGCAATTTTAGTAGTGGTGGACAGGTTTTCAAAAGAAGTTGTTTTTACTTCATGCTCTTTTTCTCTTTCATCTCTAGGTTTAGCAGAACCTTTTTAAGACCATATTTGATTGTGACATGGCCTTTCTCACTCTTTGGTTTCAGACAGAGGGCTGCAATTCATTTCAGAGTTCACTTGCAAGCTTCATCAAGCTCTTCATATCTATCCAAAGATCTTCACAGCCTATTATTCACAAACTGATGGCCAAACTGAGTGCATTAACCAAGAGTTAGAAAAGTATCTCCACACTTTCATATCCAAGAAACAGGCAGATTGGGTTGATTGAGTTAAAATGGCTGAGTTCCATTACAATAATTCATTTTCTTCAGTTACAAAGACCAGTCTATTCTCCATTACTAAACAATTTACACCACACATGGATTTTGAAGAACCTTTTTCATCCTCCCCTTTTGCTGCTTAATTGGAAAAATGGTTTGCAGATATTACTAGCTGACTGGAAAAAGCCCACAAAACCATGGCAGCATGAAATACCAAACCAGCATATGCCATATATTAACCTGGAGATATGGTAATGCTATTAAAATGCAATCTCTCTCTTCCCTTTCCCTCCAAAAAGCTCACTTAATGATGGCTAGGCTCTTTCAAGGTCCTTGATATTCTACCAAATGCTGTTAAACTACAGTTGCCATCAGAAATGAAAATTTATCTGACCATTAACATTAGTTGGGTAAAGAAATATTTATCTCTGTTGCCAGAGCAGGAGGTTGTCACCCTGGATCCAATTGTGGTCATGGAAGAGGGACATTTAGAGTATAAGGTGGAGGAAATAGTTGACTTACACATGTACAAAGGGAAACTGGAATATCTTGTTTATTGAAAGGGTTATTCTCTCCAGGATCATATGATGCACTGTGAGTTCACAGTGCCAAATGCTCAGTTTAAGAGAAAAGGATAAAGGATAGCAATAAGTTAACATGAGTAAAATACAAGTGCTCAAAGCTAAAGAGCTAAGAGCTGCTATGCTACAGTTTATATAGGTTTCAAGGGTATGTATGGACCAAGTCCCTGATGGGAACTTCCCATACATGCAGCATGAGGATCAAAAAGAAGGGAAGCATCTAGGGAAGCATCAAGGGTCCAGGCTGCTGAAATAAAAGAGAAGCAAATGGAAATGAAAAAAAGACAGAAATAAAAAAGAAGTACTCAGGGTTCAAGGCATAAGGCTAACCCTATGCCCTAGGTCAGGTGACCTGTCATGTGCCCTAATAAGATAAAAGATTAAATAATCACATGTTAAAGATAAGATACAGTCATGTAATCAAGAAAAGAAAAAGGGCATTATATCACTATCCCCTTTTTAGCTCTTAGATTCCAGACAAGAGTACTGCAGAGGCATTTCTGAAGTAAAAATAGTGTAGGGACAAAATGCATGAGCAATCATGAGGGTGAATGGAAAAGAGTTAGTAAGAAGCAGAGGGATATAACTTGTGGAAATCCCAAACAAGTTCCAGAGCATTAGCAACATCATTAACTGATTGCCAAGTCTGATTCTTTGGGGAATAATCCTTCCAATGCACCAGATATTCCAATTTCCCTTTGCACATATGCAAGTCCATGATTTCTTCAACCTTATACTCCAAATAACCTTCTTCCATAACCACATGGGATTCAAAGTGATAACCTCCTGCTTTGGCAATGGAGAGAGATATTATTTCTTTATCTGACTGATATTAACAGTAGAGTAAATCTTTATCTCCAATAGTAGCTGTAATTTAACAGCATTGGGCAGTACATTAAAAACCTTGAAAGATTCCAACCATTGTTGCATGAGCTTTTTAGAGGAAAAAGGAAGAGAGAGGTTTTGGATTAAGAGTATTACCATTTCTCCTGGCTGATAAGTGGCATATGCTGGTCTAGCATTGCATGCAGCCATAATATCATGAGCTTTCTCCAGAAACTTCATAATGTCTGCAAAATACTTTTCAAGTTGAGCAGTGAATAGAGAAGATGGGTAAGGTCCTTCAAAACCCATGCAAGGGGTAAAGCATTTAGTAATAAAGAAGGGGCTAGTCTTAGTAACTAAAGAAAACAAATTATTATGGTAAAACTCAGCCAGCTTAATTCAATCAATCCAATCTACTTGCTTCTTGGACACAAATGTCTGAAGATGCTTTTCTAGCTCTTGATTGATCTGCTCAGTTTGGCAAGATGATAAACTGTGAATGTCTTTGGAGAAATATAGAGGGCATGGTGGAGCTCACAAGTAAACTCTAAAACAAACTGCAGTCCTCTGTCTGAAACCAAAGATCAGAGAAGTTCATGTCATGACCAAACATGGTTTCAGAAAAGTTCCACTAAACCTAAAGATAAAAGAGAAGAGAAATAAGGAATAAAAACCACTTCTTTAGAAAAGCAATCTATCACTACTAAAATCACATCTTTTTTCTATACCAATGGTAAACCTGTTATCAAATCCACCAATAAGTCTTCCCAGAGCCACATGGTGGCTAGTAAGGGCATGATTGCTGATGAAGGTTCTTGACCCTTTACCATTGCACAAGTGGGGCAATGTTGAATAAACTCTGCAATATTATTCTTCAAGGATGGCCAATAATAATAATGAGTAATGAGTTGAAAAGTATGGGATTGGCCTAAATGATCACCCAATGGCAAAGAATGAGTTAAATGTAATAATCAAGAGTGTAAAGAAGAAGAAACAAAGACTTGATTGTTTTTGTTTTTGAAAACCTTATAGTCCATGTCATAATACCAAGAAGTGGGGAGGAAAAGAGAATAAGAAGAAGAGACAACATTAGTGAAAAATGAAGAAGAAGTATCAATAGAGCAAACAAAAAGGGCCAGAGAAAGCAGCATAACTTTCTTATTGAGATTAGCCAGAGGGGTATGATCAGGGCACCAAAAAAGAGCATCTGCTCCTTTATTAGAAGAACCCAGTTTGTAAACAAAGACACAATTGAAGTCCAAGAGAAAAGCTTGCCATCAAGCTTGACAAGGGGACAAGTCCTGTGGCTTCCTCCAATACTTCAAATTCTTGTGGTTTATCCAAATTTTGAATGTGGGATAACCAATGATATTGTTGTGATTCCTTTGCAACTACCACTTTTACATTATGTGATCGTGGGAACCCTACTCCTTTTCAGGATAACCCTAGCCTAGGGCTTAGCCAATACTTCACAAGTTCTCTATGGTCAGTGGTCATGTGACCCATCTGAGGATCTTCCCTGGATCTGCCTGGAATCTTCCCAATCTCTGATCTGATCTATCTCCATGGATCTGACAGATCCTGAGATATGATCTCATCTGTGGCAGAGATCCCTGTCCTCATGTTGAACCCTGACCTTCTCTTTCATTCCACACACCACATTCATGAGGCCACTGCCTCATCCCTTAATATCTGCCCCATGCTATTACCTCTCCTATTTAATAGTGCTCCCTTACTGCTATTGGTTTACATAGATAGTAGTACTCTAGGGTAGGCCCTACTTACATGGTCTGTGTGCCTCCCTAGGAAATATATAAAGGGGCAAGTACTGGTGGTAAAGTTCTCAGACTTTATTACTTCGTACTTTGCTGTTAGCACTTCTTTGGAAACCAACCCTTTCAAGGATAGGCCCTTAGTTGCTCAAGCATGAGTCTCTTCCAAGTCCTCCTTCGTCATTCCCTCCTTGGTTGCTCCTCTCCAGAGCCTCCATTCATGTTCTTCTCTCAGTATTCCTCCTCCATCAACTTCATCTAGGTGTAGCCTCTGGTTTCCAGAGTTGTAACAGATATAATGATGCCATGTTTTAAGAGCTTGAATAATTGCTAGTAATTCCTTGTTATAAATTGGGTAGTTCACTTTGGCTGGCAAGAAAGCTTTAGACATATATACAACAGGGTGCCATAAACTGTCAGTAAGCTGGAAGGAAAGGACAGTACCCATTGCTGCTTAAAATGCATCTGTTTTATTGTGAATGAAATGGAAGGAATCTGGGTAAACAAGAAGGGGGTTAGAGAAAAGGAGAGTCTTGAGGGTATCAAATGCATAAGTGTACTCCATAGTCCACTTGAAAGAAAGATTTTTATAAGTAAAAGTGTGTAGAAAATGTGCAATGAATGCAAAGTGGGGAACAAAACAGTAATAATAATTGGCCAAGCCTAAAAATGATTGGACTTGTTTGACTGTATGAGGCACAGGCCAATTGGTGATGGCTTTAGTCTTGTTAAGCTGCATGCATATCCCCTTTTTAGATACAACTATTCCAAGATAATTGATCTTTTCCTGAGTGAAATGACATTTGAATGGCTTGAGTAAAAGAATGTGATTCTGTAACCTCTGAAGAACTTCCTGAACAATGATGAAGTAATTAGCACAAGATTTGTTCTTGGTTAAAATAATAATGTTATTAATATAAATAAATACCTCTGCCCACATATTGACAAAGATGTCATTGATCATGACTTGGAATGTGCCAGGGGAATTATACATGCCAAAATACATTATGAAGGGTTTATAGGCCCCTAATAGTGTGGTAAATGCTCCTTTCACTTATCATTCTCTTTGATTCGGATGTTATTGTGTCCCCAGTGAAGATCTAAAGTGGTAAACAGATCTACTCCTTGTAATCAGTCAATAAGAGTGGAGATCAGAGATAAAGGGTAACTGTTCTTGATTGTAGCCTCATTGAGGTATCTAAAGTCAATTACCATCCATTTTTCTGCATTTGTTTTGCCAATGAAAAATACTGGGGATGTTTGGGAGAACTTGAAGGGGAAAATTTATTCTTTGGTGGACTTCTTTGCAATGGACTTACAACTGCATGATCTCATGGCTTTCATGTGGGCATTCATTGTAATTGCTTCTGTGAAAACATATTAAGAAACTTCCATACTTCTTGGGGAAGTTCTTTCCATAAGTTATTATTTTCTGTGGTATTGATGTGCTGAACATAATACTTGTTGAGGCACAATGGGAAGGTTATGGTTTTCTTGACCCAGTCTATGTCCAGATTGTGTTGTTTAAACCAATCATACCCAATTAGCATATCCAGCAATTCTAGATGGAAAACCATTGCATAAATATGCTCCTGGTGCCAGACATTGTTCTTGTTCTTGATGGCAATGTATATCACTACATAGTTAGTGATACACCCAATTGTATCTTGAGTTCCATAAGTATTGAACATGGTAAGGAACAGATCCAGAAGCTTTTCATAAAGTCTGTGTTTCCACATGTACTTCTGATCTACAAATATGAGAGAGGCTCCTGAATCTAGTATTGCATTAGTGAAACCACAAGCTTGTGCTCATATTCCTTCAGTTTCTCTGACTTCTCCTATTATCTTTACTTCAAGTTAAAGTTTGTCTTATTCTTTTCTGTTAAAAATTAAGTCTAGGGTTTTTCTTTCTTGTTCAAAGTCTATATACAAATGCTTGTTAGTATCTTTTACAGAAGGAATAAAGCACCCTTCTGCTGGGGCCATGCTTAATCAAGACACCTTTCCAGTGTGAAAACACATTATATTAGCCTGAAGGTAATTTGGAGCAAACTTCAAAAAAGATGACATAGTAGTAGAAAGTACACCATCTAGTTCTACATACTCCCTTTTTCTTTTCCCTGCCTCATCTTATTCTCAAATATATCCTTAAAGTAAGCTTGAGCTTTCTCCATTGAGTCCCAGGAGGCAGTGGGAATCTCCTGGAAATAAGCTGTGTTAGCTGTATGTAAACTGAGCCTATTGCTTTCAGTTCTGCCATGTACCATCCATTCTCATCTGGGGGTAAAAATTCTCCAAAATAAATCAGCTGAACTTGTTGTTGTCACTATTGAGTAGGCTGCAGCAGTCTTTAAGAGAAATGGGGAGATATTATTGTATGTGCAGGGTTTTGGGGGGCCCTGCAGTCTCATTCCATGTGACCTGGTCTGCCACAATTGAAACAAGTCAGCAAAGGCCTAATGGGCCTCATATCCTGACAATTGACTTCCATGGATGCATCATATCCAGGCTGGATGCCAACTGCTGTGAACTGAGGAGGGGAATAACTCAGATAAGGGGGCTGAGAATATCAGGATTAATAGAAGGGGTAAGGGGGAGGTCCTTGAGAATGGAATGACAGCCATTCTATGGTTATTTTCTCAAAAGTACAACCAACCTATCTGAAACAGGCAAACTTGCCCATTATTTTCTCCCTGCAATGCCACCTGTGAATAGACTCTGTAATCCATGGCTTGCTTTAGCAATTCCACCATGTAACTGTCATCTACCTCTGCCTTTTTCCTAAGAAGGTTAAATTTATTGAGAAAGTTGTCTATCTTCCTTCCTTGTTGGCATAGGGCCTGGAGCTCCTTCATACTTTGATAAGTAAGCTCCTTGATCCAAAAGTGACCTTTAATTTTGTTTTGCAGGTCCAGCCACAAAGACCATGCTGCATCTTCTAGAGTTCTTCCAGTTCTTTGGCCATTCTGCCAAACCTTCTTATCTTCCAAGTTGCCATATTTCAAAAGGATAAGGATAGTAAAGTCATTGGCCAGCCCTTTTATTCTTGACAACACTGCAATTGCCCTTAGCTGATTGCTCTTCCACTCCTGTTCTCATACCCAGACCCACAATCTGATCCATCATTTCTTTCACTTCTTTTGATCTCCATTCCAGCTTTTCAGGTTGACAACCCTTCTTGTGATATTTTTTTTTGAATGGAGCAAAAGCTTTACCATCTGATCTATTAAGGCAGTTATTTCCAGTTGCTTACCAGCCATAGCTTGATCAAGGAACTGGTTTCTTTAGAGTTTTGGCAAATCCAAGTAAATAAAGTCTCTGTAATGTGAACTTTCTTGTATGACCTAACTTCTTCTTCCTATCTTCTTCAATAACTTTGATTTGACATTTGAGCAGGTGGGTAATTAGTATGTTGCAGTGCCTTGCAACCTCAAATTTCCTTTTTAAAACCTTTTTTTCTATCTTGTTCTCCCAATGGCAATGTTGCTTTCTAGTGGTCTTTCTTAGTAATGTATTGATCTTCTCTTGCATACAGGCATCCAGATATACTTCTTTTGCTAACTGGTCTTGAACTTGAGTTCTGAAGTGGCTAAATTTCATCAACTTCTTTCAACTCATCACTTGAACCACTTCTTTTGTAAAACAACAAAAACTTCTTTAAGGGAATAGCTTAAATGCTGGGTTGTTAAATAAAAAGGGATGTATTGGTAGCTTTGAGCAAGTGTAATGCATCAAAATTTCATAGTGCCAAATGCTCAGTTTAAGAGGAAAGGATAAAGAATAGCAATGAGTTAACATGAGTAAAATACAAGTGCTCAAAGCTAAAGAGCTAAAAGCCATTATGCCACAGTTTATAAAGGTTTCAAGAGTGTGCATGAATCAAGCCCCTGATGGGAACTTTCCCATATATGTGGCATGGGAATTAAAAAGAAGGGAAGCAGCTATGGGAACCATCAAGGGTCCAGGCTTCTAAAATGGAAAAGAAGTAAATAGAAATAAAAAGAAGATAAAAATGAAAAAAAAGTGCTCAGAGTTCAAGGCATGAGGCTAACCCTAAGCCCTAGGTCAGGTGACCCATCACATGCCCTGATAAGATAAAAGATTAGATAACCACATGCTGAAGATAAGATAAGGTCATGTGATCAAGAAAAGAAAAAGTGTGTTATAACAGATTGAACATGGCAGACTATAGAAGATGTCACCAATGCTCCTGAACTGGTGCAAGATTTTCACAAGATCTATCCCTCTGCTCCTTGTTAACTGTTTTCCATTTCTTTATTGGAGTTTGCTCACCTCTTTTGTCCATATACCAACTTTACAACTGAAATACCTTTGCAGTACTCTTATCTGAAATCTGCAAGCTAAAAAAGGGGTAGTGTTATAACATACTTTTTCTTTTTGAGATCACATGATCTTATCTTATCTTTAGCACATGGTTATATAATCTTTTATCTTATCAGAATGTAATAAGTTATCTGATCCAGAGCATAGAGTTAGCCTTATGCTTTAAAGCCTACATACTTCTCTTTTTATTTCCATTTTCTTTTTATTTTCACTTACTTCTCTTTCATTCCAGAAGCCTGGACCCTTGATGGTTTTATGAGTACTTCTCTTCTTTTTAATCCCTGTGCTGCATATATGGGAAAGTTCCCATCAGGGACTTGATTCATGTGTACCCTTGAGACCTATATAAATTGTAGCATAGTGACTTTTAGCTCTTCAGCTTTAAGCACTTGTATTATCACTTATGTTAACTTATAGCTTCCCTTAATCCAAACTCTTCTCTTTGAGCATTTGGCACTTCAATCTTGAGGTACATAACAGATAGCACAAACTTCAACAAAGTAACAGATGTAGGTGGCCATATTAGGCCACCAGAACTCTTGTTTAACAAGTTTGAGGGTTTTGAGATAGCCAGGGTGGCTAATAAGAGGGTAATTATGGCAGTGGAAAAGATTTATGGAAATATAGACATAATTGAGGTAGATAAGAAGGTTGTCACAGAGTTTCCAGTTGATATTGTATTTGCAGAGTTCAAAGTGCAGGGGGCTTGTTGCATATCTTGTGCAATCACCACTTTCACATCATGTGATTGTGGGAATAATACTCCTTTTCAGGTTAACCCTAGCCTGGGGCTTGGCTATTCCTATGAGTATATTATGGTCAGTGGTCATATGATTAGGATCTGCCCATGGATCTTCCCTATCTAGATCTGGTCATATCTCCATGGATCTGATGGATCCTTGGATCTACTTCTATAATCTTATCTGTGGCAGAGATCTCCATCCTCATGTACAACCCTGATCTTCTATTATAAGATCACACTTCTTTTCCATTTCCATCCCTTGATCCATAAGGCCACTGCCTCACCCTTAATTTCTGCTCCATGCTCTTTCCTCTCTTATTTAATAAGTGTGATCTTACTGCTATTGGTGTCCATAGATAGCAGTACCTTAGGGTAGGCTAGTAGTAGTTGGTCCATGCATCTCCCTAGGCCATATATAAGGGGCAGATACAGGTAGTTAAGTCTCTCCAGATTTAATCATATTGTATCTTGCTTTAGGCACTTCTTTGGATCTCAACCCTTTCAGGTTTAGGCTCTCAGTTGCATGGGCATGAGTCTCTTATGAGTTCTCCTTTGTCAATCTCTCCTTGGTTGCTCCTCTTCAGAGTCATAACAGGGCTATTTCTGTTATGGTGACAACCTAACACAATGGTCTCATGTGACCGTGGGAACTGTGGAGCATGTGATGCAACTGGTCATGTGCCAGGAGCACATAATCATGCAAATGAGTAGCCTTACAAGGCAAACCCTAGGCTAAGGCTAAGTCCTAATTCAGAGTATTCCTCTGACATCAGGTATTGGTCACATGATGTGGCAGATCTCAGATGAGATCTAGATCCTTCTGATGATATCTGATCTGTGGCAGAGATCCAGATGGGATCTTCTAGGCCTTATAGTGGCCATGCCCATTTCATTGATCAGTATCTGTGCTCTTTCATTCCACCCACATTCTCATGGTGTGGCTTCTCTTCCATTCCCTTCCCTAGATCCATGAGGCCACTGCCTCACTCCTCATTGCTGCTCCATGCATTCCATATATCTATTTAGAGGTAGGAGCTACTTCAGCTATTGGTGACCATAGATAGCATACTTTAGGGTAGACCTCCTGTATATGGTCTGTGCACAGATCCTGACAATATATAAGGCAGGGGGTGCAAGCTGGGGAAACCCAGTTTTGCTCTCTTGACCTCTAGGCTAGATCCACAGCAGTGATCTCTGATCCTGATTCAAGAAGAATCCCACCTCTGCTCTCATTTGCTATCTGGCTTCCTTATTTATACAAGGGCCCAGGTCACACCTCTTTCTCTTTGCCTAGTTCAGGGCCACTAAACCAAAAGCCTCAGCAGTTACCAAGGATAGATTAGAAGCATCCACCAAGGTCAACTTGAGTATCAAGGCAGGGCAGGTAGTTACCCACTTCAATTCCTGGGTTTATTCTAGTTCTAAAGGAGGAAGAGGCAGAGAGGGTCAGTCTCTGCATATTTGCAGATGTGGATGGAGAATGTTACATTAATAATGCAACAGAAAAGATATTTAGGAAGGGTGGTGACTGAAGTATTGTCTGAGGAGTTGGTGATGCAGAGGTCTGGTCAGTGGAAAAGGGCATTAGGACTGATAAGGGAGGATCCAGTAATATAATGAAGCTGGATATTGAAGTTAGCAAGATTAAAAAGCTAGTGGGCCTGTTGATAATTGAGAATCTGGGGGATGCAGAAGTAGGTAAGGTTTTTGTGGTCAGTGAAGACCTGCACAGTGTGGGGGAAGCCCTGGAGATATTGTTACCAGGCTTTAAAAACACAGATAATTGCAAGGAGTTCATGGTTATAAATGTTATAGTTTTACTTGATGGCAGAGAAGATCTGGGAGAAATAGAAACAGAGATGCCAATTCCCATTTGAATCAGTTTGTAAAAGAATGCTGCTGGAGGCATAGGTGGAGGTATCATTCATTAAGGTACCTGTAGTCTTGGCAAAGGCAAAGTTTGCCATTCTTCTTCTTAACAAGGAAGAAGAAGGATGCTTGAGGGAAGTTAAAGGGGTGAATTTTGCCTACACAAAGGTTTTCTTCAATAAAGTTCTTGGTGGCTTGATGTTCTGAGGGAGACAAGGAATAGATCTTCTTAATTTTAGGGACAAAGGCCTCTTTGAAGTTGATCTCATGGTCATAGAGTCTAAATGGGGAAAGTTTGTTTAATATCTTAGGGGTATCAGAGAAGACAGTAGCAAACTGTTCATACTCAGGTGGTAGAATGGCCCTGGATTTGGCTTTTTCAGCCTCAATGGCTAGCTTAGTGGTGAGCTTGGCAACTATCACTAAGAAAAGGAACATGGAATATGTATTGATGACACAAGAGAAGTATTGTTCATAGAGGTCATTGTCAATTTGTTGATTTGGTGACTTGAGGTCAAGGTAACAGATAATATGTTTGTCATTAGGGAGGGTTATTTCTCAGATAGTATGTTGTTGAAGAGAGGGCTGGGCTGCTTTAAAATGGTAAAGTTTCTTAAATTGATCTAAGGAAGATGGAATGGTAAGCAAGTTTGCCATTTAATTCATAGTGAAATTTATGGCCTGGAGCCATAGAAGTCCTAAGATAAGGGTTTCCCTGCTGCATGCCATGACATGGCAGGAAACCAAGTGGGTTACTTCTTTAATTCAAAGAAGTATAGTGCAACTGTGGGTGATGCAACCCTTTTTGTTCAGAAAGGAGTCAACATTGTGGATATTGAAGGGAGTGAAAAGGCAGGTGATGGGAAACTTGTGGTGGGAGACAAACTGTTATGCACCCAAAGAGTGCAATCCCAAATACTATGCAACACTGGTGAGTGACAGGATAATCAATAACAACAAGGGAGCTTTGACTAGGGCTCCAGACTAGGCTTGTGAGACTTGATAAGGGTAACCTAAATTAGCACTTAGGTACCCCAAGTGTTCAGGTGTAAAGGAAGAAGCCAGAGACTGGGTTAACTCAAGCTAATGAGCCCAGGTAAGGGGAGTCAGGTAACAAAGTGATCAAGACTGGAAAGACTCCAGGTCTTGTCCACCCTATATATATATTGCCAGGGGGCATAGCCCTGTACACAAGATAAGTAATCTAACTATCTAGTAATCAATAGTGGATATCTCATACCTTCCATAAATAGGAACAGGGCATAGGGCAAATACTAAGGTATGAGGCAAGGGCCTTGCAAATCAGATGTGTTAGAAGAGGAAGCACATTCATGAGGATGTGGTTGGAATGAAAGCATCAGGGTCAATGGTAATGAATATGGTCTGGTAGCCATAAGGCCAAGGAGATCTATCTAGATCCCTGCCACAGATTGATCCTAATCTAGATTCATTAGATCAGATGTCATTGGGTACAATCTAGATCTCATTTAGAGATCTGCTATATTATGTGACTAACCCATCAGCAGGGAATACTCTGAGACAATATCTGTTATAATCATTTTTTACTTTTCACATCATGTGATCATGGGACACCTTTAACTCTTCACCTTTTCACATCTTCATACTTTCACCTCTTCACCTTTTCACACATTCACATTTTTCACTCTTCACAGTTCCAGAATGCTCCAGACCATAACATCATCACCTGGCAGTTACCATGAGGAACTGCTAAGATACTTGCTCCTTTATCACCATTGGTCTGTTTACTGTATCACTAGTTTAGAGCAGACCTAGTTATATGGTCTGTGCACATTTCTGTATCATATATAAAGGGCTGGTGCAAGCTGGGATTCTCCAGTCTTGTGCACTTGAGCTCTAGGGCTTTATACAAGCCACTTGACTCTTCTCTTATTTCCTTTTGCCTAGTTCTCTGTGGTCTAGTTCAAACCACAGCTTGTAGTGAAGGTGTCCACTGAATAGCATAAGACATGAGGATAGGATGGCTGCTCACCATTTCAATATTAACATCTAGCCTAGGGTTTATCCTTATTGGGCAAGTAAGTCCCATGATCATATGAGCACAACTGTCAGTATATGAATGGGTTCATAACACAAACTCCCAGTTAATACAGTTGATTTGTGCTCTGCTATCAATGAGGATGGAGGCATCTATGACTAGGCTTAAGCACATAGAGGAAAATACTTGTATATTGATTCTCATTGATTTTCTAGATAAGAATACAAGTACAGACACACACAAGAGAGAGGAAGCACCTTGTGTAAAGAAGGTACTTCATTTCAAAAATCTGATACCTTGACTCTTCCTACTTCTACTTCAATATCACTAACCTCTTTAATTCTGAGTTTTTTTTAAATAGCAATCTTCTTGACAGATTTCTTGATGGAAGTGGCAGATTTTGAGCTGGGGGTAGAGAAAAAGTTGGGACAGGAAGCTGCATTGTATCTAGGCTTCCTGCATTTGAGGCAGAGACTAAGCTTGAAGCATTGTTCTTGTTCTTGGGGGATAAGTTTGTCAATTTTAATGGAGTTAATATCCATGGTATTATGGTGACAACCTAACATGATGATCTCATATGACTGTGAGAGCTGTGGAGCATGTAATGCAACTGGTCATGTGCCAGGAGCATATGATCATGTGAACAAGTTGCCTTATCAAGGAAACCCTAGGCTATGGTTTGAGTTCTATTCAGAGTTCCCAGGCAAAGGTATCAGATCACTGATGTGGCAGATCTCAGATGAGATCAAGATTGGGATATCTGTGGCAGAGATCTAAATAGATCTCCTTGGCCTTATGGCAGCCATGCTGTATTCATATCTATAAGCCCTTGTACTTTCCTTCCATTCTTCCACATCCTTATGGTATGGCTTCTCTCCTCCATTCCTTATCTGCAAGGCCACTGCCTTACTCCTATCTCATGATCCATGCATGTCTCTCTTATCTATTATCTAGGGTCTAGGAGCTACTTATGCTATTGGTGACCATAGATAGCAGTACATTAGGGTAGGCCTCCTGTAGTTGATCTGTGTGTGGACTTCAGCAATATATAAGGCAGGGGGTGCAAGCTGGGGAAACCCAGTCTTGCTCTCTTGTAACCTAGGCTAGATCTACAGCTCTGATCTAAGGCTTTGATCCAAGAAGGATCTCCCTTCAGCTCTCTCTGCTGTCTGGCTGCTGGTTTATACACAGAGGCCCAGGGTCTCACTGCTATCATTGCCAAGTTAGAGGCCACTTGACCAAAATCCTCAGCAGGTATTCAGGACAGAACTAGGAGCATCCACCAAGGATGTCTTGAGTATCAAGATAGGATGGGTAGTTACCCATAACACATGGCATTTGAGTCTTTTTCAATCTGAGGAGTAAAGGAGGTATTGGGGGACCAAATATATGCCTTGGGGTTCTTTCAATGGAGTTTTATGAGCTTGGCACAGTTTAAGGTTCCCTAAAAGTGAACTGCCTTTTTGTACCAGTCCTCAATAAGAATGGGAACCTTGTTGAGATTCTGAATTTGACAGAATAGCCAGAGGGGGATTCTGGCTTCATAGTGGGCAATGAGAACATTGTCATCCTTAATGTTGGTGAGTACTGCATGGTTCTGGAACTCAGTGGTGTATTCAGTGAGCAAAGGGGTTCACTTGCCTTTCTTGTTCTGGTGTATCTGAATATTAGCTAACCAGTAAACAGCAGTGACAATGGTATTCTGCTTCTTAAATGTGATATTGAATGCCTTGATGAAGGTACTAAAAGTTCCCATGGAGACTACTGTACCAGTGATACTCTTTTTCTAATATGTGGTTGCCCAGAAGAGGATAGAGCCCTTGGTTATGTAAAAGAGGATAAAGGCAATCTTCTTCTCATCTGAGTTGTAGACCACAGCATTGACAAAGAGGTAAAACTGGACAGAGTCCAGCCAAGCTTTCACTTTGGAGCAGTTGGCATTGAAGTGCTTAGGAGTACCAAAATGGAGCTCAGTGGATTTGCTAGGGGGTAGGATATTGGATATGGTGGGGGTAGAAGTAGGGATGGTAGGGGAGATATGGAAAAGAGGTTGTTGTCTGGTGGGAGTGGGAGTGGGGAATATGAATATGCAAAGAATCTGCAGGAAAGAAGAGAACTTATATACTAGGGCATGATCTTGTTTTTAATCTTCAATGGAGAAAAGGATGAGATCTTGAAGATCTTCTTTCAGGGTGCTAGGGTGGTGGCTAGGGGTGTCTTCTGGTTCAGAAGACTCTAAAGGGTTCTTTATGGGTTAAGTTCTGGGCTTTCTCCAGAGGGTATCAAAAAACAAGAGAGTCTTAAGTGAAATGGTGGTGAAACTACAGCAATGGTAGCTGCAAGTAGATATGCTACTTCTTTTGTTATGCTAGGCCTGGGTAGAGACTAACATAGATCTTATGGCTAGGACTAAGGGACAGGCTCAATACTGGTCAGCCTAAGGATTAGAGCAATGGTATAAATATAGAACAGCACCATGGTCCCATAGTAAAGGTTGGGGATGAAACTAGGATGCTGGGGCTAGTTGAGAATGAAGAGATGCTTGCCAATAAAGGTTGAAAGCAGGCTAAGAGGTTCTGACTGTGCTCTGAGAGGAACAAGGTGGAATAAAGCAGAAGTAGCATAAGGAACATGAATAGTGATGTGTGCTACTTATACTACTGAGGATAAGGTTCAGACTCAGTTGAATGAGTCAGTGGAGATGACTAAGGATAAGTAAATAATCCATGTGAAAATGGATAGAATGCAATTGAAGTAAATAATGAGTAGTATCTGCTGACAGAGAAGTTCTGGAACAAAAGAAGTCTGAATGTTCCAGAATATAACAAGAAAGTATCAAGTATATGTAAAGTCTAAAGTTAGGACAAAGGAAAGGAAAAACAAAAAGAGATGATCATAACACTCTGCTTCCATCATGTTTTATCCATTTCCACACATATCACTTAGTAATTATTAGTTATTCTCTCTGACTTATTCAACTGAGTCTCAATCTTGTTTCTCTTAGTATAAGTAACATATTATCTCCCTTATATTCCTTACACTACTTCTATCTTAACCTTATCTGCTTAATACTGTCTGTTCTGCCTTTTGGCCCAGTCAGAATTCTTAGTCCACCCTTTAAGGGAATCCTGCTTGCAACTAGCATTGGCAAGTACCACCTTTATCCTTAGCTAGTTCCAGCATTCTAGCTTCATCCCCAACCTTTACTATGGGACTATGGTGCCATTCTGTGTTCACACCATTCTTAGCACTCAAGACTAATCCCTTTATCAAGTTTTATCTCTAGCTTCTCATAGCCATAAGGTCTACATTAGTTTCTACCTGGGCTTAGCATAACAAAAGAAATAGCACATCTACTTGTGGCTACCATTGCTGTAGTTCTGCCAATATTCCACCCAAGATCCCCTTATTTCTCAATACTCTCTAGAAAAGACCTAGAACTCAATCTGCAAAGAATCCCTTAGAATCTTCTGAAACAGAAGAACTCTCTAGTCACCACCTTAGTATCTCAGAAGAAGATCTTCAAGATATCTTCTTGCCCTCTGCTGAAGATCAATAACAAGATTGTACCATAGTGCATGAGTTCTCTTCTTCTCTACAGATCCCTTATATATCCATACTCTCCTCTAACCCCACCAGACAATGCCCTTTTTTTACATCCTCCCTGCAGCTCCCTTTACCCCCACCATGTCCAACACCCTACCCCCCACTAAGCCCACTAAGCTTTGCCTAGATGCCCCTGAACATTTTGATGGTAACTGCTTGAAATTAAAAGCCTGGCTGGACTCAGTCCAGTTTTATCTCATTGTTAATGCCATTGTCTACAACTCTGATAAGAAGAAAATCACATTTACCCTCTCCTACATGACCAAAAGCCCTGCCCTCTCTTGAATAACCACTTACCAAAAAGAAAAGCATTGCCAGTATGGTAGTTGCTATGGAAACATTCAAGGAGTTTGATAAGGCATTCAGCATCTCATTCAAGAAATAGGATACCATTGCTTCTGCTGTCCACTGGCTTGCTAACACACAGATGTGCCAGAATAAAATGGGCAAATGGACCCTCTTTTTTATGGAGTACACTGCAGAGTTCCAAAACTATGTGGTTCTTGCTAACATCAAAAACAACAATGTCCTTATCTGTTATGCACCACAAGTTTGCAGTGCCAAATGCTCAGGGGATAAGGATGAATCAAGAATGGAGTTCTCAAGTTAACATAAGTATGTTACAAGTGCTCAAGACTGGGAGTCTTGAGATGCTAAGGCTATAGTATTTATACTACAATGACCTGTGAACAGACCAAGACTCTGGTGAGAACATTCCCATATATGAGGTATGGAGATCAAAAAGAAGAGAAGCATTCATGTAATCCATTAAGGGTCCAGCTTCTGAAATAGAAGAGAAGAAACTGAAATGAAATGAAAAACCTGGGCTTAGATATGAGGCTAACTCTATGCCCTGGATCATGTGATTCATCACATGCCTATGATAAGATAAAGATTAGATAATCACATGCTGAAGATAAGATAAGGTCATGTGATCAAGAAAAGAAAAAATGTGTTATAACACTACCCCCTTTTTAGCTCTCAGATTTCAGATAAGAGAACCATAGTGGGGATTCTGTGGTGAAGTTGTGATATGGGCAGAAAAGTCAAGCAAAATCAAATAAGGAAATTGAGCCAAACTGGTGCAAAGCAGAAGGGTGAAGTTTGTGAAAGTCACAGACCAACTTAGGAGCATTGATAACATCTTCTTCTGTTTGCCAAGTCTGGTCATTTGCTAAATAACCCTTTCAGTGCACCAAATACTCCAGTTTTTCTTGTCATAAATATGAATTAACAATTTCCTCCACCTTGTACTCTGAGTGCCCTTCCTTTATTATCACCACTGGATCAGAAGTAATAACTTCCTGTCCTTTCAATGGTTCATAAGCCTTTTTAATATGACTGATATTGACTGTGGGGTAAATGCAGATTTTGGAGGGTAAATGGAGAGTGACTGCATTTGAAAGGACCTAAGTGATCTGATAGGGGCCAATCCATCACTGTGTCAACTTCTTAGCAGGATAGGGAAAGAAGAGGTTTTTTGTTGACAACATCACCATATTGCCTATTGAATAGGAATCATATGCAGGTTTGTTATTTTGCTACATCATAGAGAAGTGAGCTTGCTCCAATGAGTGATGAATCTGATCAAAAGACTTGGACATTTGCTATGCAAATGGAGAAGAGGTAAAAGGGCCTTCAAAACCCATGCAAGAGGCAAAGCATTTCATAATTGCAAAGGAAGATGTTTTTGTGATGGACAAATAAGAATTGTTGTGATGGAATTCCACCATTTTGACCCAATCGACCCAATCCCACTGCTGTTTAGAGACAAAGATCCTCAGGTATTTTTCTAATTTCTAATTGATTCTCTCTGTTTTTCCATTCATTTGTGGGTAATAAGCAGTTGACAATTTTGAGGAAATATGAAGAACAGAGTGAAGCTGTTTGGTGAACTTGGAAATAAATTGTGGTCCCCTGTCTAACACCAGAGAGTTGGGGAGGCCATGATGCAATCAAATGTGGTCATAAAAAAGTTCTGCTAGATCTAAGGAAGAAAGAGAGGAGAAACAAGGAATGAAAACCACTTCTTTTGAGAACTGATCTACCACCACCATAATACTATCTTTGTCTTGAACCAGAGGTAATCCTGTTATCAAGTCCACTAATAGATCCTTCCATGGTTCTGAAGTTGCAGGAAGAGGAAGAATTGGAGTTTGTTTCTCTGCCCCTTTAGCCATAGCACAAGTAGGAGAACAATGAATAAAAGTAGCAATATTGTCTTTCAAGGACAGCCAGTAATAGTAACAAGTCAAAAGTTGAAATGTTCTGGCCTGACCAGAATGCTCTTCTAGAGGTAATGAATGGCTCAAATGTAGTAACTTGGAATATAGGTTGAATGGAACAAAGACCTGGTTCCAAGAATTTTTAAATACCTGGTGATCTTTGTTATAACACCAAGAGGGCAAAAGCAAAAGATCATGCAAAAAAGTGGCAATAGAAAAAAAGAAAGAGGAAGAAGTGTTAATGAGATGAGTAAATAAATGAGGGGAAAGAAGAATCACTTCTTTGTTCAGTTCCAAAGGAGCCTGATGATCTGGCCACTGGGATAAAGCATTGGCACATCCATTAGAAGAACCAGGTTTGTGGATGAAAACATAGTTAAATTCAGAAAGAAATGCCTGCCAACAAGCCTGCCATAGAGAGAGATCTTGCAGTTTATGCCAATATTCCAAATTTTTATGGTATGTCCAGATTTCAAATGTAGACCAGCCAATAACATAGTGCCACCATGCTTTCAAAGCTTGAATAACAGCTAATAGTTCTTTATCATAAATTGGGTAATTGAGTTTAGCCAGTAAAAAGGCCTTGGACATATAGGCTGCCAGATGCCAAGAGCCATCTGTGAGCTGAGAAGAGAGAACAGCACCCATAGCTGTTTGTGACACATCCATTTTAATATGGATTGGTTGAGAAGAGTCAGGATAGATCAGAAGGGGATCAGAGAAGAGAAGGGTTTTAAGAGTCAAAAATGCTATAGAACATTCTTTGGTCCACTGGAAAGGAACATTCTTGTGCATGAGAGCATGAAGAGGGCATGCAATGAAGGTGAAGTTAGGGACAAATTACTGATAGTAATTAGCCAATCCCAGAAAAGACTGCACTTGTTTGACAGTATGCAAAATAGGCCATTTAGTAATTGTGTTAGTTTTATTCAACTGCATTCATACCCCCTTTTTAGATACAACCATTCCTAAATAGTCAACTTCCTCTTGAGCAAAGTGACATTTGAATGGTTTCAGAAACAAATCATGATCTCATAATTGTTATAAAACTTCTTGAACTGTAAGGAAATGTTCAGCTCTGGTCTTTTGTTTCATAAAGATAATGATATTGTTGATGTAAATTAATATCTCTGCCCACATGTCAGCAAAGATATTGTTAACCATAGTCTGAAAAGTGCCAGGTGAATTGCATATTCCAAAATATATTACCAATAGCTCATAAGCACCAAGAGGCATAGTGAAAGCCCCTTTTCATTCATTATCTTCCTTGATATGAATATTGTTGTATTCCCATTGCAGATCCAGGGTTATGAACAGTGTAGTACCCTGTAGATAATCTATAAGAGTGGAAATAAGTGGTAGTGGGTAATTATTTTTTATTGTTGACTTGTTCAAATATCTATAGTCAATCACCATTTATTTACCACCATCCTTTTTCCCAATGAAAAACATGGGTAAAGTTTGCAGTAACTTTGATGGATAAATATACCCTTTTACTATCTCCTTCTTGATAAATTCCCTTACTTCTGTTAATTCAGCATCTGATAACAGAATAATACAACCTTTTTTAAAAACAAAATCTTCTTTCAAGTTGACTGCATGATCCCATGGTTTCCTAGTTGGCATGCACTTGGATTGTTTCTGGGAGAAAACTATTAGAAACTCCCAGATCTTAGAAGGTAATTCCTTTTTTAATTCTGCATCCTCTACAATGTTAATGTTGTAATCATGACACTGCTAAGAGCAAAGGGGAAATTCAATTGTTTTTTGAATCCAATCAATGTTTGGATTATGTTTTTTGAACCAATCATAACCTATAAGAAGGTCTAAGGATTCTAAGTGAGATACCATGGTGTTGATATACTCTTGATGCCATTTGCCTTGTTTGTCCTTGATGGCAATATACAGAACTACATAGTTAGTAATTTGTCCAATGGTACCTTGTATCCCATCTGCATTGAACACTGTGAGCAATTAATCCATAGGCTTTTCATATAACCCATGTTTTCACACATAGTTCTGATCTATAAATGTCAGAGACACTTCTGAATCCAAGATTGCATTAGTGAGACCACATGTCTGTGCTCACATACCTTCCATTCCTCTTACTTCTCCTATTACCTTTATGCCTACTTTTAACTTATCCTATTCCTTTCTTTTTCTGTCAAAGTCTGAGTATAAATGTCCATTAGCTTGTCAGGTAGAAGCAATTAAGCACATATTCACTGGGGTCACACTCAGTTGAGACATCTTTTCAGCATGGAAACAAAATATATTTGCCTGAAGGCTACTTGGTACAAACTTTGAAAAAGATGAAGTATTTGAAAGTACACTACCCAGTTTTGTGTACTCTCCTGTCCTTTTCCCTGCTTCTTTTCATTTTCAAAAATGTCCTTAAAATAAGCACAGGCTTCTTTCATGGATTCCCATAAGGCTGCTGGAATCTCCTGAAAACAGGCCATGTTGGCCATATTGTATACTGGATCAATTGCTTCTAGTTCAGCAGTGCATCATCCATTCTTATCTGGAGGGGAAAACTCTCTGAATCAAATTGGCTGAACTTGTTGTTGCCACTGCTGTGTAGGCTGCAGCAGGTAAGAAGGGAAGTATGGAGGTATCATAGTACATGCAGGGTTGTGCAGAGCCCTGCAGTCTTGAGCAACATGACCTGGTCAGCCACAATTAAAGCAAGTAATTGGCAGCCTAGTCAGCTGAGTTTCCTGTCTGTCAATCTCCATTGGAGCTCTTCTACCTGGCTGAGTTCCAATGGCAGTGAATCAGGAAGGGGAAGGCAGATGTGTGTTATACAGGGGTTGGAAGTGAGGTTAAAAAGGGGAATGTGGGACTTGACCTTGTTGTCTAAAAGACAGCCTCTCTACCATCATCTTCTTGAAGGTTCTTTCTATCTGTTGGAACCTTGCAAACATATTAAGGTACTGCCTGTCATCACCTTCCTGGAGTACCACCTGTGAATAGATATGGTAGTCAATGGCTTGTTTGAGTAATTTCACTGCATAATAATCATTCACATCTGCTTCTTTTCATAGCAGATCAAATTTGTTTATGTAATAGGTGACTACCCATCCTGCCTTGGTTCTCAAACTACCTTGGTGAGTGCCTTGTCCTTGAATATCTGCTAGGGCTTTTGGCTAGTGGCCTCTAACTAGGCAGAATAGAGAATGTAGTGAGCCAGCCCTAGAGAGCCTTAGTGGATTCCCTTCTTGGGAATGGACTGAGAATCATAGAGTCCTCCTGTGTAATCTCAACTAAAAGACAAGAGAGTGAGACTGGGAACTCCCAGCTCACCACTCCCTGCCTTATATATTGCTGGGTCCCTTACACAGACCAAGTACAGGGAGCCTACCCTAATGCTAGCTATCTATGGACACCAATAGCCTAAGTAGCTCATCTGTTGTGAACCTATCACAAACCACTTTTACATCACATGATCGTGGGAACCCTACTCCTTTTCAGGATAACCCTAGCCTAGGGCTTAGCTATTCCTTTATGAGTATTCTATGGTCAGTGATCATGTGACATTATCTGAGGATCTTCCCTGGATCTGCCCAGAATTTTCCTGATCTTGGATCTGATCTATTTTCATGGATCTGACAGATCTAGAGATACAATCTCATCTATGGCAGAGATCCCTGTCCTCATGGTGTACCCTGACCTTCTTTTCCATTACACACCTGTTATCTGCGAGGCCACTGCCTCACTCCTTCATATCTGCTCCACGCTATTCCCTTACCTATTTAATAGTGCTCCCTTACTGCTATTGGTTTACATAGATAGTAGCACTCTAGGGTAGGCCCTACTTAGTTGGTCCATGCACCTCCCTAGACAATATCTAAAGGGGCAGGTACTGGTGATAAAGTCTGAGGACTTTATCACTTAGTATCTTGCAAATTTGCACTTCTTTGAATATCAAACCCTTTCTAGAATTAGGCCCTTAGTTGCTTGGGCATGAGTTCCCTTTGAGTCCTCCTTCATCGACCCTCCTCCTTGGTTGCTCCTCTCAGGAACCTCCATTAGAGTTCTTTCTTCATGTTCCTCCTCCTCCAACTTTGTCTAGGTGTAGCCTCTGATATCCAAAGTCATAACATCATCCTTAGTAATAGATAAGGAAATGCATGGATCATGTCTGATGGGTGAGGCAAGGGCCTTGCGGATAAGGGATGGTGGAGAGGGGCTGCCATACCATGAGAATGTGGGTGAAATGGAAGTGCACTGCCCTGGTTCTATAAAAGTAGCATAGCCACCATAAGGCTGAGGAGATCCATCTGGATCTCTGCCACAGATGCAGATCCTAATCTCTGTTAGAGATATCATCAGGTACTGATCTAAGATCTCATCTGAGATCCAGCCACATGTCACATGACCTCACAAGTGCCGGGGATAATTCTGAATAGAATGTCTGACCTTAGCCTAGGGTTTGCCTTGTTTGGCTACTCATTCCTACAATCACATGGTCTGAAGTCTCTCACAATCACATGTGACCACATGTTAGGCTGGCACTGTAACAGTTTAGGAAGTTGTTGACTTTCCTGCCTTGTTGTTTCAGAGCTTGTAGCTCTCATAAGCTCTGATGAGCTAACTCCTTGATCCTAAAGTGCCCCTTTATCTTTCCTTGAAGATCCAATCATGAGGGCCACATGGTCTCTCCTAAGGTTCTTTCTGTATCTTGCCCATTCTCCCAGATATGTTTGTCTTCCATATTGTCATATTCCATCAGTGTAAGTGTTGCAAAATTGTCCACTGCCTACTTTATTCACAAGTACACAGTGATTGTCCAAAGGTGATTGTTTTTCCAGTCCTGCTCTCAAACACATACTCTTAATGAGATCCACCATCTCTTTCATTTTCACCTATCTTCATCCTGTTTTCCAGGATCTGTGACCTTCCTTGTAATGTTATTTCTCAAGTTGAGCAATATTGCTGCCATTTGCTCTGCAAGCACTGTTATGTCAAATTCTGCAGCCATATCCTGACCTTGGAAAAGCTTTCTTTAAATTAGCAGCTGGTCTAAGCATTTAATGTCTGTTAGATGCAAATTTCCTATTCCTCCCTAAACCAACAACTTGATTTTCTTCAATGACAGTGATCCTCTTCTTTAAAAGGTAGGCAACTAGTGTGTTGCAGTGCCTTGCAACCTCATACTTCCTTTTGAGAAGCTTTCTCTCTACTTCATTTTCCCAGTAGCACTTGTACCTTCTTGTAGTTTTTTTGATAACTTTTCATACAGCCTCTTTAGTTTGAATCACCAATTAATTCTCTTTTGCTAATTGATCTTCCAAATGAGCCTGGAAATGGCTATATTTTATCAAACTCTCTTTCTGCTTGCTATGAAAGCAACTCCTTCTGTAAACAAGAAAATATATGGTAAAAGGATGTAAGGTAGTCTTATGCAAGTGTTATGCACCACAAGTTTGCAGTGTCAAATGCTCAGGGGATAAGGATGAATCAAGAATGGAGTTCTCAAGTTAACACAAGTATGTTACAAGTGCTCAAGACTGGGAGTCTTGAGATGCTAAGGCTATAGTTGAAACGGATGACTATCCGTTGTCTCAATACTCGAACTCTCCTTGGTGGACGCTCCTTCACTGAACTGCTTGTGTAGCTTTTGTGCTAGTTGCTACAAACTAGGCGACCTTGGTGAGATCCCGGGCTCTTGTATAAACCGGTCGCCAGACAGCAAGCGAGAGCTGCAAGTGGATTCCCTTCTTGGGAACGGACGAGAGATCACTGCTGTAGATCCAGCTAAATGGTCAAGAGAGCAAGACTGGGGAAACCCCAGCTTGCACCCCCTGCCTTATATATTGTCAGTGCTCGTGCACAGACCAAGTACAGGGAGTCTACCCTAAAGATGCTATCTATGTGAACCAATAGCGTAAGGGGCTCGACTACTAAGCATATTAAATAGGTGAGGGTTATGCATGGATCGGAATGGAAGAGTGAGGCAGTGGCCTCGCGGATAAGGGAAGGGGAATGGAAGAGAAGCACAGCCCTGAGTGGTGCAGCTACCTGGTGGCCGAGGAGATCCCATCTGGATCTCTGCCACAGATCAGATCCTAATCTGAAGATCAGATATCATCGGACAGATCCAGATCTCA